>CAUHTR010002361.1:0-59837 GCA_959609185.1 Schmidtea polychroa
TGTTTAGTTAATGTTTATATGTTTTGTTATGTGTCTAGTTATTTTTATGTGTTTAGTTAATTTTTATGTGTTGTATAGTATAGTAAAATTTCATTTAAAAAATTTACTTAAAAAATTAATCAATTAAAATTTTCGTTGAAAATTATCTTTGAAAATTATTCCGTTAAAATTTTCATTAAAAATTATCTTAAGAAATTTCTATTAAAGATTTTCATTAAAAAATTTCAATTCACAATTACTGACTATTATTCCAACTTTTTGTTAATAAATTTAAAAATCTTACTTTAATTTACTTATTACTTTAATTTAAAAATTTGAAACTTAATTTACTTATTTCAGCCCATTGATTACCAAATATATCTATTAATTTACTTTAATTCAAAAATCTTAGCCCATAATTTACTGTATTTCAATTTTTAGACCCTTAATTTACTGTAATTCAATTTTGAACCATCATTTACTTTAATTTTAAATTTAAGAACCATAATTTACTTTAATTTAAAAATTTGAACCTTAATTACCTTTAATTTTTAATTTTAGACCTTAATTTACTTTAATTTAAAAATTTACTATGCTTTTTTAATGTAGACCACCTTTTCTATTGAAATTCTCAGAACCAAGGAGACCCACCCAAATAATATTGACTTATCCTTGGCTTTTTGTATTGAAAAAAAATTTTGTATTGAAAATCCCAGAAAAAAAACATTGGAGCGTACAGCAACAATTACCTAATCAAAAAATCTCTACGGCAAAAATTATGCAATCAAAATTTGCAACATTTTTTAAACCCCCCCCCCCCCCCCCCCCTATTGCTGCAGCGGGCCACTAACTACCTACTATCGATGATTACACAATATTTACCTTTTGTTTTAATCTACAATTTCGTCGCTAAATTATTGTTTTTATAAGAACTTTCTGGATAGTTCAAAGTTAAAATTGATAACCCAACCGAGATAATTTATAATCTAAGAAATAGAGCAGTACATATGATATAATAAAATGAATAATAATAATAATAATAATAATAATAATAATAATAATAATAATAATAATAATAATAATAATAATAATAATAATAATAATAATAATAATAATAATTGAATAAGTCCAAGAACAATTTTCAAAATTTATTTTCCGCCTCTACAGGGCCGCGTGGATCAGTTTTGAATAATAACATTTTGTCCATTTCAATAAATCTTATCTTATTAATTTATTATCTTAGTTGATTCAACTTGAATGATCAGTATTTTTTATTTACTGGATGATTAATGATTAGAATTCTTTCTTGTCCATTAATTAAATTTTTATGATATTTATTTTGAATAATTTAAATTTGTACAATTATTTAATCAATTTTTACCTAGTTATTGATGCCTTGAGTTCTAATAATTTTTCATCTAATTTTTCAAGTGATGAGTATTTGCTTTTAAAGATCAATTTGATAGTACATAGTTGTTGGTTGTGAGTAGTTGGTTGACTTTTTAGATTTTGATAAGAAGATAGTGTATGTGATGAAGAATATTTTGTATTTAATTGCTATTATTTTTATGTGTTGTTAGTTGATTGTTGGTACTAAGTTGTTGGTATCTTGTATTTGGTAGTTGGTATAGTGTTGTTATAGTTGTAGGTTGATAATGCTTAGTACCTGGTTGCTAGTTGATTGTAAGTGTTTAGTATTTAGTTGTTTGAGACCTGGTTGTTAGTAACTAGTAGATAGTTAATGGGTAGGTGGGGGGTTGAGTGTTAGCAATACCCTTACGACTAGTACCTTTACGACTAATACCCTTACGACCAGTACCCTTACGACCAGTACCCTTAGGGGGTCAAAACATCCTGTCGGATAAACTCAGAGTATATACAATAAAACTGATCAACAATAAGTATTTATTGAATGCGATTTTTACATTGCAATAATAAGTCAGTAGTTATCATTTAAAAGAAGAATGTTTTGTAAATTAGAATTCATTAGTCTTTCATTGTAATTTAAATTATTTTGAATTCCACGTGATGATGAGTTGTGGTTTTTTTGATGAAAATCATCATTTTTGTTAAATTTGAAAAGGTTTTTCTACTGATTGTAATTAAATATATTTTTGAAGATAGATAAAAAATTAATTTTAAAAAATACATTTCATAAAATACAATAAAGAATATTTAGTAGTTAGTTGTAAGTATGTGGTTGTTTGAGAGTTAGTTAGTACGTGATATCATGTTGAAAGTATTTGTTAGCACCTAGTTAAAAATATTTAGTAACCGATTGTTGGTAACTGTTTAATCATTATTATAATAATTATTATTATTTTTATTATTATTATTAATATTATTATTATTATTATTATTATTATTATTATTCCATTAAAATTTTCCATTTAAATTTTCATTATAAATTACATTTCTCAAAAAAGTTGGTGGTTATTCAATCTTTTGATAATAAATTTAAAAATCTTACTTTAATTTACTTATTTAGCTTTAATTTAAAATTTGAACCATTGGTTACTTAATTTTAAATTTTCAACCTTAATTTACTTATTTAAAATTTTTAACTTTAATTTACTTATCCTTAATTTACCTAATTATCCTTTATTACTTAATTTTACACCATAATTTACTAAACAACTAATTATAACCATTATTTTCATATTTAACCAATAATTTCATGTGGTCATCTGGTTGTAAGTGTTTGGTATCTAGTTGACAGTGCTAAGTACTAGGTAAGTTACTTGGTTGTTAGTACTTGGTTGATAATGCTTAGTGTCTGGTTGTTAGTTGGTTGTATGTACTTGGTAAGCTGTTGTAGGTACTTAGTAGTTGGTAATTAATGCTTAGTAACTAGTTGTATGTACTTGGTAGGTGGTTGTTAGTAGTTGGTATCAGGTAACTAGTTGTTAGTATCTAGTTGTTGGTATCTGGTTGTTGTTGGTTGTAAGTACTTGGTAGTTGGTTGTAGGTACTTTGTAGTTGGTATCTGTTTGATAGCTGGTTGATAGTACTTAGTAACTAGTTAATGGGTAGGTGATTGTAGGTACTTGGTAGTTGGTTAATAATGCTTAGTACCTGGTTGTTGTTGGTTGTAGGTACTTGGTAGGCGGTTGTTGGTACTTGGTATCAGGTAACTGGTTGTAAGTATCTGGTTGTTTGAGAGTTAGTTAGTACGTGGTATCTAGTTGTAAGTACTTGGTATCAGGTAACTGGTTGTTAGTATCTAGTTGTAGGTATCTGGTTGCAAATACATGTTCCTAATTTACTGGTACTTGGTATCGAGTTGTTAGTTGTTAGCTGGTTGTTGGTTGTTAGTACTTCGTAGGTGGTAACTAGTTGTTAGCTGATTGTAGCTAGTTAATGGGTAGGTGGTTGTAGGTACTTGGTAACTGGTTGTTAGTATCTAGTTGTAGGTAACTGGTTGATGTTGGTTGTTAGTATCTGGTAGTTAGTTGTTAGGTGGTTGTTAGTACTTGGTAGGTGGTTGTAGGTACTTGGTAAGTGGTAGTTAGTTGTTAGCTGGTTGTTAGTAATTGGTAGCTAGTTAATGTGAAGGTACTTGGTATCTAGTTGTTAGTATCTAGTTGTAGGTAACTGGTTGTTAGTAACTAGTTGTAAGTACTAGGTAGCAGGTAACTGGTTGTAAGTACCTGGTAACAGGTAACATGTTGTTAGTATTTAGTTGTAGGTACTTGGTATCAGGTAACTGGTTGTTAGTATCTATTTGTAGGTATCTGGTTGCAAATACATGTTCGTAAGTTACTGGTTGTTGGTACTAAGTTGTTGGTTTGTTGTTGAATTATTATTAAAATTTGTCTTTGAAAAATATTTCATAAAAATTTTCATTAAAAATTATCTTAAAAATTTCCATCTAAAATTATCATTGAAAAATATTTCATAAAAATTTCCATTAAAAATTAACTTAAAAAATTATTTCATAAAAATTTCTATTAAAAATTACCATTGAAAAATATTTCATAAAAATTTTCATTAAAAAATTTCAATTCTCAAACACCTTCTATTATTTCAACTTTTTGTTAATAAATTTTAAAATCTTACTTTAATTTACTTATTACATTACTTTAATTTACTTAATTTAAAAATTATTACTTTAATTTACTTATTTAACTTTAATTTAAAATTTTTTACCATTGATTACTTAATTTTAAAATTTGGACCTTAATTAACTTTAATTTAATTTTTCGAACCTTAATTTAGTTATTTGAGTCAATTCATTACTTTAATTTAAAATTTTGGACCATAATTTACTTTAATTGAAAAATCTGAGCCCATTAATTACTTTAATTTTATTTTTTAGGACCATTATTTACTTTAATTTAAAAATTTGAACCTTAATTTAGTTATTTGAGCCCATTCCTTACTTTAATTCAAAAATCTGAGCCCATAATTTACTTTAATTGAAAAATTTGGACCATAATTTACTTTAATTCAATTTTTAGACCCATAATTTACTGTAATTTAATTTTTTAGGACCATTATTTACTGTAATTGAAAAATTTGGACCATAATTTATTGTAATTCTAAATTTTTGACCATAATTTACTGTAATTTAATTTTTAGGACCATAATTTACTGTATTTGAAAAATTTGGACCATAATTTACTGTAATTTAATTTTTTAAGACCATTATTTACTGTAATTGAAAAATTTACCACGTTTTTTAGTGTAGACCACCTTTTTCTCAGGACCAAGGAGACTCACCTCACTATAGTCTGAAAAATCCTTGGCTTTTTAGTGTAGACCACCTATTTGTATTGAAAATATCCTGAGACCTTAAATTACCATGCTTCTTTATTGAAGACCGCCTTTTTGTATTGAAATTCTCAGGAACATCGAGACCCCCTCACTATAGTCTGAATAATCCTTGGCTTTTGTAGTGGTAGTATGGATTTTTGTATTGAAAATATCCTGAGACCTTAAATTACCATGCTTTTTTAGTGGTAGTCGGATTTTTGTATTGAAAAAATTTTATTTGTATTGAAAATCCCAGGACCATCGAGACCCCCTCACTATAGTCTGAAAATTCCATGCTTTTTTAGTGGTAGTCGGATTTTTGTATAGAAAAATTTTTTTTGTATTGAAAATCCCAGGACCATCGAGACCCCCTCACTATAGTGTGAATAATCCTTGGCTTTTTTATTGGTAGTCGGATTTTTGTATAGAAAAAATTTTTTGTATTGAAAATCCCAGGACCATCGAGACCCCCTCACTATAGTCTGAAAATTCCATGCTTTTTTAGTGGTAGTCGGATTTTTGTATAGAAAAATTTTTTTTTGTATTGTAAATCCCAGGACCATCGAGACCCCCTCACTATAGTGTGAATAATCCTTGGCTTTTTTATTGGTAGTCGGATTTTTGTATAGAAAAAATTTTTTGTATTGAAAATCCCAGGACCATCGAGACCCCCTCACTATAGTCTGATAAAAAATAATTTGGACCAAAAATCCCTGAAAGCAAAAAATTTGAGTTGCCGCAAAAAAAAAGTTGCCGCAGACCCCCCCCCCCCCC
The DNA here is from genome assembly GCA_959609185.1 of Schmidtea polychroa. Classification (NCBI taxonomy): domain Eukaryota; kingdom Metazoa; phylum Platyhelminthes; order Tricladida; family Dugesiidae; genus Schmidtea; species Schmidtea polychroa. Next base: position 5,509 of record CAUHTR010002361.1, read on the forward strand.
CGGGGGAGGGGGGTAATTGCGGCAGTGGGCCACTATCTACCTACTATATTTCCATCTTATCTATGCCACTTCTCGCTATATCTACATTTACTTTCATTAATGAATAATTCAAATACTTATCTTCACTTTTTTGAATTTCATTATTAATTTATCATAGAATAATGATGATTCTTACCACCTGAGAATAATATTGTTAATTTTATCTCTGTGTTATTAAAATTATCTTTCGATTTTACGCTGCTTACCATTTTAGAATAAGATTTTTTATCAAATTTGTGTTAATTTGACTGATTCAATTTGGAGTTATTGTTAATTCGTTTTATTATATATACTCTGAGTTTATCCGACAACATATTTTCTCCCTCTATGGGTACTGATCGTAAGGGTATTGGTCGTAAGGGTACTGATCGTAAAGGTACTGGTGTGTTTTAATGATTTTATTTAGGCAAATATTTGGTTATTATTTGGCATTAAATTCATTGGTAATTTTTTAGAGTTAGCGGGATTTTACTAACATTTTTTATGAATTTCATGTTAATTGATAGAATATTTAAAAATTTAAGGTTTAGTGTTAATTCTAAGATAAATTTAATTAATTTCTTGATAATTTGCTATATTTTATTGACTTGTTTTAGTGTTAATTCTAAGATAAATTTAATTAATTTCTTGATAATTTGTTATATTTTATTGACTTGTTATTAAATTTTAAATAAAAATAATTTTTAATGAGGTTAATAATTAGAGTTTTTACAATAATCAGTAGTACGATGTGTCACCACTGGCACATGTCACCTCGGGCACACCCGGGGGGGGTAAAAAAATTTTTTTTCAAGGTCAAATTTTAAACAAAGACATATGACTCATTAAGGTCATTGAAACAAAGACCACGACTCATCAAGGTCATTGGATGACTCATCAAGGGCATTGAAAAAAAGACTATGACTCATTCAAGGTCATTGGATGACTCGTCAAGGTCACTGAAACAAAGACCATGACTCATTCAGGTCATTGAAACAAAGACCATGACTCATCCAAGGTCATTGGATGATTCATCAAGGTCAAATTTTTAAGGTCAAGGTCATATTTTTAAGGTCAAGGCCATATTTCTAAGGTCAATGTCATATTTTTAAGGTCAAACCTTCACCAAAGGGTATCATTCGAAAGGTATTTGAGAGGTCTATCTAATGGCTATACCCTCGAAGGTATATGGTGGGTCAATAACCTTCAAAGGGTATTCAAAATTAAATATTTATCAAATCATATAATATATATATATCATTCAAAAGGACTTTTGATGGTGAGTTCGAAGGTCCAAGGGTTCAAGGTTCAAAAATTTTAAAACCTTATAATATACATATCAAACAAAAGGTATTTGAGATTTAAGTATCATGGTCATACTTTCAAAGGTTTATGAATGGTCCTGAAACTTCAAACCTTCAAAGGGTCCAAAACCTTTAAAAATTATACATATAGATATATACATGTCAAATAAAAGGTAATACAAAGGTGAGTATGATGGTCATACCCTCAAAGGTCATACCATGGAAAGGGTCCAAGGTTCAAAAATTTTGAAACCTTATAATATACATATCAAACAAAAGTTATTTGAGATGTAAGTATCATGATCCAAGTTTGAAAGTCAAAGAGTCTAAGGATCCAAGGTTTAAATTTTTCAAACCTAATAATATACATATCAAACAAACGGCAATGTACTCATCGATGACTCATTTATTTTTTGAACAAAGACAATGACGCGCCAATGGGATATATTATTTATTACTATCAATAGTATTATTATTATTATTATTATTATTATTATTATTATTATTATTATTATTATTATTATTATTATTATTATTATTATTATTATTATTATTATTATTATTATTATTATTATTATTATTATTATTATTATTATTATTATTATTATTATTATTATTTTCGAATATATTTTCAAAATTTATTATTAATATTATCATCAAGTTTTAATTACCAAGGTAATTTAAACAAAGACCATGACTCAGTCGCTGAATCATCAAGGTCGTTCTATTTTTAGTAACAAAGACATCTATTTTTAGTAACATTTGAAATATTAGTAACATTTTTGATCCGATCATTGATCCGATGACTCGCCAAGGTCGTTCTATTTTTAGTAACAAAGACATCTATTTTTGTTCCAGCGGTTAATTTTTGTTTTAATTATCGATTACGTTATAGTTTAATTTTGATTAAATTGTTAATTATATAATAATATTTAAATTTTTTGTTTTAATTATCGAATACGTAATAATTTAATTTTGTTTAAATTGTTAATTATATAATAATATTTTTATTTTTTGTTTTAATTACCGAATACGTAATAATTTAATTTTGTTTAAATTGTTAATTATATAATAATAATTTTATTTTTGTTTTAATTATCGAATACATAATAATTTAATTTTGTTTAAATCGTTGATTATGTAATAATAATATGTTTTGTTTTAATTTTCGATTACTCAATAATTTAATTTTGTTTAAATCGTTGATTATATAATATTTTTTGTTTTAATTATTGATTACGTAATAATTTAATTTATCATTATTATTGAGAAAGATATTAACGCCCGCGCGGAAGATGTTATTTTCAAAATTATTATTTTCGAAGTTTTAATGTTTTTTAATGATGAAAATGTTGAAAATCATGAAATTGACGTAGAAGTTAAGTTTTATGAATGTGTAAGTAAATAATAATAATGAAACTTCTAAAAAAAATAATAATTAGAACTTTGCAAATAATAATAATATTTTGAACTTTGCAAATAATAATAATAATTCTTTGAAAATAACTTTGAAAATATTATTAATAATAAGATGAGAGACTTTCACAATAACTGTAAAAATAATAATTTAAAATAATAATAATAGTAAAAAAATATTGAAAAACATTGAAAATTATTAAAATATTCATGCAAATGATGAAAATGTTGAAAATCATGAAATTGATGTAGAAATTAAGTTTTATGAATAATAATAATAATAATAATAATAATAATAATAATAATAATAATAATAATAATAATAATAATAATAATAATAATAATAATAATAATAATAATAATAATAATAATAATAATAATAATAATAATAATAATAATAATTTTGAAAATAAGTTCGGCTGTTTTTATAAATATGTTTGGGTCAACGTTATTTATTTAATAAATGTAAAAAAAACTTGATTATTATTATGTGGACACTACATAATACTTTTCTCCATACTTGATTTGCTTCATCTTTAAAATCCACCAACCTTAGTTTTTGTTTAATTTTCTTTTCAATTAAACTTTTCATTTCCTTTCAATTTCATTCATTTCATCTATTTTTTAAATAAAAACTATACAACCCTATTCATCTCTGTGGTACACATTCATGCTACACTTTCGTGAAACCTATGCAACTCTATGAAAAGTCTAGCAAATATCGGGTAATCCCAGTGGCAGGAACACCCTGGGAGAAAGGGCTTCTGGACACTCTCTTTGCCGATGCGAATAGTACTAGTTTCTGGGAAGTCGAACCATTATCGAATCTATGAATACGACTACTTTAACTGTATTCCGTGCTTATCTGCTTATGATCATTTAGTTAGACTTTGTCGTTTACTATAAATAAAGATTTATATCATGTACCTTGTATTTTATTGTTGTTTATTCATTAATTTTTCATATGTTCTGGATTTTTGGCGAAATAAAGCTCTTTCATAACGATGGTAAATATATAATCTTTTTGTTAAAGAATTAAATTTAAAATTTTATTTAGATAAATATAGCTTAAAATATTCATGAAACTTTGACAGAAAATTTTCATGAAAAAAATGAACACAAGAAAAACAAGAAAGAAAAAGATGAAAACAAATGTATGTTTTTTTTTGAATTTTAATTCATTTTTTTTAAATGATTTATTTTATGCTATATTTTTGAATTATAAATATTTTAATTGGATTTTTTTATATATTATAATTTATTTAAATTTTTTTAAATGATTTATCTTATGCTACATATATTTTTGAATTGATAAAATTTTTGATAAGACCATATCCTATGCAAAATTTTTTTTATTCCATTTTATTAATTATTATGATAATTTTAGAGTATTTTAATAATATATTGTACACATTAAACTTTTATAGACAAATTAAAAATCTTAATTTTATAGTCAAATATTAACTTTAAAGACAACTAATAAGTTTATAAACCAAATTATGGATTTCTTTAAAATATATTTTAAATAACAATAAAAAACTCAAATTTTATTCATAAATTTATTCATAGACATTTTTAATTTTCTAAATTGCTTTAATTATAACTCCATTTATCTTGAGTCCTTGAATAAGTATCTGAATTTGAGATTTTTTACCTTCAATTATCTTAATTTTACAATCTTTTTCGCAGTTGATAAATGAAAGTTTTTGTTTAAAATACTTGTCTTTATTAATTAATCGAAGAATTTCTCCAAGATATTTTCTATTTTCATCCCCAATAATATCAATTTGAATACTGAATTGATAGACTTTTAAATTAACTTGTTCCTACCAAAAATCAATAATATAGATAAATGAATATAAATACCTTAAAAGAATAAGTAATAGGATATTTCAAATATTACATATTATATTGAAGGTAATGAACAGGAGGTTAACATGTCATACCAATAACAGATATACTATTTTCTATTTATATTAGACATTTTTTAAATTTAGATAATTAAATATTTTCATTTTGATTGGATGCATGCTAATTAAAGTTTTAATTTAATAAATTTATTAAAAGTTTTTATTAAATTTTAGATTGTAATTTTTTATAAAATTTTAAAAATTTGACTAATATTGAGCAACAACAATTTGATGAATAACTTTGATTATTATAGGAACAATTTACTATTAAATAATATACAAATAGGAAAAAATTTACCAATTGTTAAAAGTGATTTAAGAGTTACCACCAAATATTAAGTATTAACACTAGTGACTTAAATATTAAAGAAATAATATGTCCTGAATCACTAATAGATAAATTAAGATATATCATTAACGAATAAGGTTACGTATAATAATGCAAAACCTCTAACTGATACATTTTTCGATGAAGAAATTAGGGAATAAAATGAAAAAATGAAACAAAATGAAAAAGAATTTCACAAATAACAAGTATAAATCATAAGTATTAAAAAATCACTAGGAAGTAGCTTGTTAATTAATAAAATAACAGAAATTCATTTCACTATCACTGAAATAATTAGAATAAGTAGGTTAAGCGGAAGAAGTTTTATAGTCTCGTGTACATCAAAACCTACATTTAAAAAATCAATAAAAATCGATGATAATTTAATAGCAGCATTGTTAAAACCTGATTCTATATGTTTAAATAGACCAAGTTACATTGGACAATCTGCACTTGATCTATCGATACTTAGAATATATCAGCTGCATCATGAAGAGTTACAAAAATATATTGTAATATAATTAATATCGTTGCTGGGGACATTGATATCAATTAATCTTGGAAATTAAAATTTTTTCTCTTGATATTCTTTCACCTGTGATGATTAGAGATAACCTTCTAGACACTTCAAATTATGACCCAAATCATTCCTTATACAGTAAATTTATTCAAGGACATTGTTGAACATTGCAATATTGATAGACTTTTGATTAGGCTTTTAAATTAACTTGTTCCTACCAAAAATCAATATAGATAATTAAATATAAATACCTTATAAGAATAAGCAATAGGATATTTCGAATATTACATATTATATTGAAGGTAATGAACAGGAGGTTTACATGTCATACCAATAACAGATATATTATTTTCTATTTATATTAGTGCTATTTATATTAGACATTTTTTAAATTTAGATAATTAAATATTTTCATTTATAACTAATATTAAATTTTGATTCGATGCATGCTAATCAAAGGTTTAATTTATTAAATTTATTAAAAAAATTTATTAAATTTTAGTTTGTAATTTTGTAATACTGTTAGGTGCTGTAGAGGATTTAACCTTACATTTATTATTAAAAAATGGGTAGGAAACCTTTTAGAAATTTGAATAAGATTGTGCAACAACAATTTTATGAATAGTTTTGATTAATTGAGGAACAATTTACTATTAAATAATGTATGATGATTAGGGATAACCTTCTAGACACTTGAAATTATGACACAAATCACCCCTTATACAGTAAGAACCTTGATTCTGTCATTTGAAAATTCAAAGATAAAGTCTTAAATATAAAGAATGTGGTTTTCCTATGCCAAAATATTATAGTTTGTTAGGTGAAGATGAAATTAAAATGCAAAAGGAGTAACATTGAAAGGTAGTGACTTAAAACATCAGTGATATCTAGATTTTTACAATACAAAACAAATTTTTTCAATACCACAATTAAAGATAACATCAAAAAATCATCAAATATATACAATAAAAAATAAAAAAATAGCTCTTACAAATGCAGATGATAAAACGGTTTTGGTGGGGAAAAATACTAGTTTTGCATATGGACATGTAAGATTAAATAAAGTTAATTATGGAGAAACCGATGGAGAAAATGAACAAATAGAAATTGATGCAGAAATCGATGATTATAGAAGAGGACATGTTAACAGATCACGAAGAATATTATTGAATAAATTTTTTATCTTTACTTTTGTTCTAGTTAATTTTTATGTGTTGCCTAGTATTTAGTTGAAATATTATTATTACTATTATTACTAATGTTATTATTATTATTACTAATATTATTATTATTATTATTATTATCATTACTATTATTATTATAATATGCTTATAAAATGTCATCAATCCCGCGACGACAAGAATGACAGTAGAGTTTTAATTTTTAAAGTTTTAAAAACTATTTTTTGTTTTTGTTTTTTTTTAAGTTATGAAGTTTTATGAACTAAAAATATATAATCTTTTTGTTAAAGAATTAAATTTAAAATTTTTTTTAGATAAATATAGCTTAAAATATTCATGTAAATTTGACAGAAAATTTTCATGAAAAAAATGAACACAAGAAAAACAAGAAAGAAAAAGATGAAAACAAATGTATGTTTTTTTTTGAATTTTAATTCATTTTTTTTAAATGATTTATTTTATGCTATATATTTGAATTATAAGGGTATATCCTATGCAAGATTTTTTTTATTCCATTTTATTAATTATTATGATAATTTTAGAGTATTTTAATTATATATTGCCCACATTAAACTTTTATATACAAATTAAAAATCTTAATTTTATATTCAAATATTAACTTTACAGAAAACTAATAATTTTATAAACCAAATTATAGATTTCTTTAAAATAAATTTTAAATAACAATAAAAAACTCAAATTTTATTCATAAATTTATTCATAGACATTTTTAATTTTCCAAATTGATTTAATTATAACTCCATTTATCTTGAGTCCTTGAATAAGTATCTGAAATTTAGATTTTTTACCTTCAACTATCTTAATTTTTATGTGTTGCCTAGTAATTAGTTGAACTATTATTAATACTATTATTACTAATATTATTATTATTATTACTAATATTATTATTATTATCATTACTATTATTATTATAATATGCTTTTATTATTATAATAATACGTGGAGTCCATATATCTAAAGCCCATCGCACCTTACACCTTGAGGAATCTATCCGAAATCTTGCTTATTACTAGAGTAATGAAGAAGAGACTAGAGCTCTTCATGGTTCCACTTTCCCTTAAAAATCGTTACAGTCCTCCTTCTCACCTTCTAGAAATACTTCACCTTGGATGTTCAGCCTTCAAACGTTCAAAGGAATCTATTCGCAAGCACCTAGATAATAAAAAATATAAAGCAGTTTTTAAAGAGTTAGAAGACAGGAAGAAGGAGATGGGCCTGGAGCAGGCGATGGACAGCACGAACCTCATTAATCCCAAAAGTAGAAACCCCTAAAAATCCAGGTGATTTTAGGCCTAGTTCCGTTAACTCAGTGTTAACTAGGACACTTAATAAGATCTTAGTGGTAAGAGTAACTAGTTGCCGCTGGGATTCGAATGCACAGAAGGGATTGAAACCAGTAGATGGTTGTCTTGAAAACAATACTCTGCTGGATTGCATCATTTCTGATGCGCGAACTAAATTTAAGAATGTTGCAATTGCCTTTGTCGATATGAAAAATGCCTTCGATTCTGTTAATCATGATAGCATCTTGAGAGCAGCGAAACAAGCGGGTTATCCCGAATTGCTATAAAGGTATGTTAAAGAGAGCTATAGTAATGTTACAACAACTGTCGATGGCATTGGGGGAACTTTAAACAAGGGGGTGAAACAGGGTAACCCGCTTTCACCCGCTCTGTTCAACAATATCATTGATCTCGCCATCCAGAAAGTATATGAAACTGTTATTGGCTACAAGTTGAGAGTAATAACCTATCCCATTTTGGCGTACGACGATGGCTTAGTTATAGTAAGTGAAACCAAAGCGGGTTTAGAACTACTGCTAACAATAATTTTAAATGAACTGGCCTCAAATGGCCTTTGTGTAAATTCAAGTACGAGTGCCTCCATTATAGTGCGACCCATATATAGGTAACTCGCTAATCCAGCACAACTTCCGTACTTTCTTTGCATCCTTTTCTTTTTAGAGACTTCGCAGAATGGAACGAGATTGTCATGCCAATGTATAATGGTAAAAACAACTGGTTTCTGTTCTTTCTTGACAAACGCCGTAAACTCGCTCTTATAATAGACCCTACAGTTGATGATTCTTACTCTTCTTACAGCACTCTTGGTAATAACATCCTCACCACAATCCTTGACTTACAAAATATCGTTACGCCAGTTGAAATTAAACTACAGCAAATCCAATATCCAAGGTGTATTAGTCCAGATGAATCAGCCTTCTTTGTGTGCCACATGACAGAATGTCTAATATTAAATAGAAAACTAACTTCTCCCAATATTCAGAATATGACTGAGAGAATTAAGGTAATATTGACAAAATTATGTAATACTAGACTGCCTACTGATGATGTACGAAAATATCGGACATTTATCAGTAGTCTTATAATTGATCTTAATATAGACGCAACCGACTGTGATAATGTACTAGGAGAAATAGAAAAAATCAACGCTAATATTAATGAGAAAAAATATTTAATTAAAAAACCAGCAGATATAGTCCATAAAAAACAAAAAAATAATAATGAATTAGTCATGATAAAAAGAAATAGGTACAAGTTTAACCCCAAGGAGGAGATTGCGAGAATTTTGAACAACGAAGTTAATTTTCAAAAGCCTATTATGGCAAATCTCCTTAGGCTTTTTGCGGGTGAAATAGCTAATTGTCATCCTGAATCAATTAAATATATTCCTAATTATCCTGAGAATCACTCTTCTACCCCATTCGATATTGACGAAATTAAATATATTTTCAAACAACTGGACAATACTGCTCCAGGAATGGATTTGATTACCCTTGCAAATTGGAGAAAAATTTCATCTGACTACCAACTAATACTGGCTATATGTAATAATATCATACGTAATGCCAACTGCCCTACAAACTGGAAAACGTTCAAGACAAAACTCATATTAAAACCTGAAAAAAGCGAAACTAGTTTTGAAGCAAGCTCATGGAGACCAATTTCCATAATGAATACTGCTTACAGGGTATTTTCATCACTATTAAACAACAGACTTCTTGGATGGATTAAAGAAGGAAACCTTATATCTAGAAATCAAAAAGCAATTGGCGCCTCTGACGGTTGTGCAGAACATAACCTTATCCTACAACTAATTAAAGACTCTGCCTTCAGAACCAAGAGAGATCTGCATATTGTCTGGCTCGATATTTCTGACGCATTCGGCTCAATGCCACATAACCTCATAGGCGGATGACATTGTGCTGGTATCTGACTCTTACGCCTCTATCAATTCTGCCCTTCTAGAAACTACCCGTCTTGCTTCGTTAGCCAACCTTAGATTTAAACCCTCAAAATCTGGCTATTTTCATATCGACCATGAGCTGAACTATTTTCCGATAAACCTATATGGTGAAATCATTCCAAAAATAGATGATTCCAATTTGTATAGATACTCGGGAATTGATTTTACCCACAAAAAAAGACACAACATAGACGACAGACTTGAAACTGCCGTTAAGGATACTAAAAAGATTCTCGAATCCCACCTCCATCCATCACAGAAAATAAATGCCTTTAAAATCTTCATCCATTCTCGTCTTATCTTTCCTTTTCGTAATTGTGAGATCCTTCATGGTGTCCTTGAATTTCATAAGGACAAAATCATCAAAAATAGAGAGCCCCAAAAAGGTTTTGACCAGAAGATCCGAAAGCTTATCAAAACATCTTTAGGGGATAAATTACTCCAAATTAACAATCATTTCCTATACGCATCGGTGAAAATGGGAGGTATTGGACTGACCTCATCCATTGATGAATATCTCATACAAAGTATTGTACACCTTGCTCGTGCACTAAATTCTTCTGATACAGGCTTTCAAAATCTAGTACTTATGGAACTTGCACTATCACGGGGTAATGGCAATATAGAGGCTGCCTTATCATGGATCAATGGTGATACATCAAAAAACTTTGGTTATAAATCTTTTTTTTCTAAATTCAGGAAATCCGTCGACCTCTTAAGATTAAAATATGGAATTTATGTCAAAATTGTCTTATTAGATGACATGTACCAGCTGGAAATCAAATATAAAGAAAGGATCAACTATTTCTTCTCCACAAATCTCAACAACACATCATCAGAACTCCACTCAATAATAGGCTTAATACATGCAGAGAAATGGATAAATCTCAAATGCCAAGGGCACATTGCTAAATCCATATGCGATAGTAGCGTGGCTGACTACCTTGTTAAGACTGACACTCTAACCGATGCTCAATACCTATTCCTTCTAAGAGCAAGGAACAATCTCCTAAAACTAAACTTTGCACCTCATAGACTAAAGGCTAAAAAAATACTCTATGTAGGCAATGCAACTCCCACCCAGAGACACAGGCGCATGTCTTCAATCACTGCCCTGCAAAAATAAACGCAAGAAGAAATAAGCATACACGTGTACTAGAAGCGGTATGTCAATCTCTTCTTAACTATGGATTCAAAATGGACATTGAACGCACGCCACAGGGAATAGAAACTACCTTAATACCTGACTTGCTCATCAGATCATCTAGAAATAAAATTACCCACATTCTAGATATCAAAGTACCATACGAGCAAAGGGAAAATTTTAAAAAAGCGGACGCTGATAATTACGGAAAATATGCCAATTTCGCAATCGAAATCGAAAAAGTTCATAAAGTAAAAACTACATTGTCTACTTTGATAATAGGTACTCTGGGCTCTTGGTACAACAAAAACGACCAAGTTTTCAGTAAAATAGGTCTCTCCAAAACTGAAATAAAAAGCCTGGCAAGAAACGCTTGCACAGCTGCGGTCGTAAGCAGCTATCATATCTTTAGAGAACACACCCTTAAGGAATAATATATTTATATTTATAGTATATAATGTCAAAGCATACCCATATTTATTTGTACACTATGGTTATTATAAACGTAATACGATAAATACGTAGTTGTTCAGAATTTCATATGTCTCCTCCAGGGATTGAAAGTATCTATAATAATGACTAATATATATATATATATATATATATATATATATATATATATATATATATATGTATGTGTGTGTATTTATATAGCTCAAATATTTTACTATTATACTATTATTAATTATTTAGGTTTTTTAATGTTTAATTTAATTATTAATGCTTTGCTATTTGCCTCAACTACTAACATAACTCTATCCCCTTTAATTATCAATAACTAATAATCTTTATTTGCAATTATAAAAAATTAAATATAAATAGATATATATTGTCGATGGGTAAATGTAGGGGTCCTTGTAGGGGCCCCGCCCATAGAATAATAATTGTTAGTTGTTCATATCTGTAGTATACTAAACCCTTGTTACTTTATACAACATCCTTTCAATTCTTATTATATTACAAGTACATCATTTATTAACGTTACAAAAATCACAAATGGAGTCTTCCTACTCCGATATTTTAATCGTACTAGACAGGAAGCATATGCTGGTTGGACTGAAAGCCTCCACTAACCGATATTGCGAAAGAAAAATCCGAAACTAATCCACCGAACTAATAATCGATATATATAAATATGCGCCCAAGATGCATGCTGATAAGATACCTCTACTAACCGATAATAAGAAAGAAAAAACCGAAACTAATCCTGCGAATTAAAGCTTTATGATAAGATATTTTGTAATAACCACGTTTGATGCCAGAGTTCCTAACTTCAGCATCCTTAGAAAATACACATAAAAATTACAGTCTAATAAGGGTGAGAACCGTTCTCCCCTTCGGCCTTGTGCCAGTTTGATTTACATAAAATAAAATTTGATTTTTTTTTTTTATTGCTTTTCAGCTTAATAACTATTTTTCAGGAACCATTGATATGTCAAAGGATCAAAATTGCCAAAATCAAATTTGATTACCTATGAGTCAATGTTCAAACCTGATAAAGAAATTGCATCGTCTGAAACCGCCTATCCTGACCGACCTAAAAATCCTATCCCTGATGACTCGAATCACTTGATTCAATTGGTCAAACCGATTTTCATTTCCAACACCGACCTTGACAGCAATGACAATTCGATCAACACTGCCTCTCCAGAAATCCTTACTCCTGAAGACATGATAGCCGAAATGAATATGATTGTTGATTCAGTTATCAACTCCAATTCCGACTCCGAAAACACTGCGAACCCGCTCATATTATATCATACCTTAATGATCCTATTAACAACTTTTTTTCTAATATCCATAAATATTATGCCTTAACAGTAAAATTGTGAATTTTAATATTATTACAGATTACTTTTATATCCTAAATATTAAGTAAAGGCAACTAGCAAATGATATTTTTTCGTACCAAAAAAGATTTTTTAAACATGATGGTGCCACTAATAATACCAGTGAGTATACCAAAATACTAATAATATACCAAAAACTAATTCAACGGATAACCTCAACTTAACATCCACGATTCCGCCTGCCGTTTTACCACTACCCATTACCGAAATTACGCCATTAGTATCTTTTCAACCACACACGACCGCCACGATACCAAGACCAAAACCAAATAACTCACTTCTACCTCGTGAAAAGTCAAAGAACCAAAAAATGTCGAAACCATTGCCTAGTATCCCTCTTACCACTAACCAAACCACCATACAAAACTTAGAAACCGACAACGACAAACCACTATCTAAAAAAATATGTATCGATAATAACCCCATACCAAAAAATAAACCCTTTTTTAATGTAACAAAAAATAAAAATCAAAAACTAAGATACAATAGATATGAAATACTCCAAAACGAAACTAACCTAGACAACACCACTCACCTCCTCTACAAAAATAAATCAACTACAAAAACAACGATGACCACTAAACCTAACCTTAACCTAAGCTCTCAAATCTCAACCCAAATAAGCATAATCTCCAAAAATATATTACCAAAACGCAACATAAATACATCCAAAAGGCCACATTTTTCTGAATCTTTTCCATGGACGTATGACCATATTAATAAAATACCCTTGAACCAGCTAGGGAAAATTACAGCCCCAAATGACCTAACTACAAACCTAATTGACCTTGATGATCATTATGACGTGAATAAAGATACTGCCTGCTACAATTTTTCAAACCAAATATCTGATATACCCTCTGACAGTGATAAAAACAATGAAATTTATATTACTAATCTTAAACTCCTGCATCCTATAATATTGACAAAGATATCCCTCATAACCAATATGTAGACCTTGACTGCAGTAACCCCTCCGAATCTGAATCTGACATACTTCCTGATGCAAATAATGAACTCGACCTTAATTATAACTCTAAAACTAACATAATTAATCAAAATACTTCTGACTCTGAATCTCCGAGACTATCTGATGTAATTAATGATGACGAAACTGAACACTCAACGAACACTGTAGTGCCAGACATTGACAATATCCAAATCTCTGACTCTGAACCCTCTGAACTTTCTGATGAAAATATAAATGCTAGAACGATACCACAAACAACGACTGAAACTATATCATATAGACCGCTTAGGAACTCAGTAAACTCCAGCCCTATGATTTACAGTACGAGCAATATTCACCCACAAATAGACTCGAGTATAGATCTTTTTGAAAACACACCCACAAACACACAATCGAACACTTCAAGTAATGACCCTAATATCCATGACACTAAACAATCATACATGAATACGCAAACATACGAAGCTTTTAACGTCGTAAATAAAATAGATGTAGTAGGAATAAAAACCACAGTAACACATAACAACATACTAATCCATACACCAAAAAATGACATCAACACTACAAGTACTAATGATACCCCCATTATAAACAAAACTGACCTCCAACCAATACTAGAATCAAACGAAACTGAAAAAATAAACACCCCAGTCCAAAAACTTAATAAATTTGCTCTACGCACACTAAGGGGACCAATTTTTAAACTAAGAAGCGATGGTTACCTAATATGTTACTACCCCAACTGTAAAGGTAAGTAAGATAGACTAGATGTACACACAGCCGAAATCAATAAATATGACACCTTTCAATGCGTTTTATGTTCACAACGTAACACAAACATTAAATGCAACTTTTTATTGAACACTATCACTGAACACATAAATGAAACTCATAAAGACATACCCTAACAATAAATGAGGAAGGTACCAAAAACTGCAATAATAAAACACTTAGGAAACCATGCATAAATAAACTTACAGTAAGATCCACACAAGACGAGATTGATAAACATATTAGCACAAAGCACAAAACCAAGATATGTATTACTGACCAAATCACATGCTACTGTGGGAGCAACAATAGAAACACACACCAAACTTGACCATTTTAATAAACATAAAGGTGTCATGCCAATAGAAAAAGACGACAATATAATACCAGATGATATACCACTAGTTAATGCCGACATAGGATTAGATTGACTAAATCAGCATACTGTTAAGCTATACCTACACGCCTTTACCAAACTCTATTCCACTATAATTATCGATAATTTCATAGGTATATCCTTAATAAAGAAAAACTTTAAAACATTTTTTGAATCATTTCCATTTCATAAATACCCGGAATGGAATGAAATTATCTTCCCACTTAACTTAACAGGCCATACTTGGGCACTATTTTACTTAAATAAAACTAGGAAACTAGCTACCCTTATAGACCCTACTTGCGGACACAGCATTAACAAACATGAAACAATAGTTAATGATATATTAAACACGATACTTAGTATGCAAAATATAATATCACCTATAACTATCACAGCTACCGAACAACAATACCCCACGTGCTCAATAGATGACTCAGGTTTTTATATTTGTCACTTTGCACTTTGCCTTAATAAGAATAATAGCATAATCTCTTCACCTAACATTAACCTAATTAGATCACAATTAAGAGAAATTATTATTAAAACGATAACTGAAAGATTATCCAACGACAATATTAATAAGTACAAGAATTTTTTTAATAACCTCAATATACAATTAAATAACAATGACATAACCCCTGAAATAGGTCTAAATGAGATTTCTAAAATACATGCCTCTATTTTTCCTAACAAATATGACAAACCCTTAAGTATAAATAATATCAACGACAAAACAAAACAAAATGAACTGACCTACCAAATAAGATACAATTATAATAAAAAACCTAAAGTAACTCTGAATAAAATACTTAATAACATTATCCAAATTATTCCCCCATCGAGTGAAAAAATAATAGATAGCTTTAAAAAACCCTTAATAAATATTGAAAACCCACAATACAACAACCCAACCAAAGAACCCGAACAAATTACTAATAAAATAATAACAATTAGTGAGATTAAGGATAATATTATTAATCTAAACCTAAACTCATCACCTGGCGCAGATAAAATAACCTATAAGGAATGGCGACAAATTGACCCTGAACTATCTTTTTTATGTTCCCTATATAATAACATTCTTAGAAATATTAAAATTCCTACTAGATGGAAAAACTTTAAGACTAAATTGATTATTAAACCCCACAAAGAAAACTCCAGCTTTGAAGTCTCCTCCTGGCGCCCCCTTGCAATACTTGACACAGCTTATAGGATTTTTTCAGCCATAATTAATATAAGATTACTTGAATGGATAGGAACTGAAGGCCTGATTAGTATAAACCAAAAGGCTATAGGCATACCAGACGGCTGCGCTGAGCATAACACTGTACTTACACTTATTAAAGAGAGAGCAATTCGCAATAATGGCGACATTAACATAATCTGGTTAGACCTCGCAGATGCATTCGGAAGTGTGCCGCATCAACTTATATGGCAAACACTAACAGAACTAGGCATTAATAACAATACACTTAATATGTTTAAGGACCTATACCATAATTGCAAAACATACTTTGAATGTGAAGGGCAACTTACAAATGAAATAGAAATATATAACGGAGCTAAGCAGGGTTGCCCAATGTCAATGACATTATTTTGCCTAGCAATAGACTTTATTATTAGAGACATACTTGATAAATTCCCACTAATATATAAACAATACAATGTCAGCATATTGGCGTATGCTGACGACATTGTTCTAATATTAAACTCCACAGATATTAAAATGAGAGATTTTATAGTACATGAATTAATTGAAACTGTTAAGTTTAGATACCACAACAAAGATATTAATATTAATAAAGCACTTGACTGGTTAAACGCTGACATTACTGGTGATATTAGTGGCACCATTACTAATTTTTCTAAATTTAGAGATTCCTCCAAAAGAATACGCGAAAAATTTAACATTTCATGTAAAATAATAATAATTAAGGGACTTTTTAATCTTGAAATTAATTATAATAACGAAATAAATTATATTAATAACGAAAATATGGGCTCTACATCATCTGCACTACACACATTTACTAGCAAATGGTATGCTGAGCAATGGCACAATATGGTGCATCAGGGACATATCGCAAAAACAATAGGAAATAATAAGTTAGCAGCATACCTTATCAAAGAGCATACATTAACTGACAACCAATACTTTTTCTTGATTAAAGCCCGTAACAATAGTCTCAGTCTAAATTATAGTGTAAATAGACATAAGGAAAATCAAAATATATTATGTAGGCTATGTAAGATAGACTGGGAAACACAGGCACATATCTTTAATCATGTATTAGAGACAACACTAGAATACCTAATATCCAAACAATTTGAGGTTAATGTAGAGAGAGCGCCACCAGGAGTGACCACCACACTTAGACCTGACCTAATTATCAAATCTAAACGTAATAATAAAATTAATTTATTAGATATAAAAGTCCCTTATGACCAGCATGAGAATTTTGAACTCGCACTTAATAATAACCGAGATAAGTATATGAGCCTTGCCCTAGAGACCGGTAAAATTAATAAAACCAAAACGACCTTATCCGCTTTAGTAGTAGAGACCATAGGTACGTGGGACACTGAAAACGACAAACACCTTACCCAGATAGGCCTCACTGATAAGGAAATACGCGCACTTGCTAAAAAATGCATTAAAACAGCAGTAATAGCTAGCTATAAAATTTACATGGACTATATACTTAACACAATATAGAATGAATTTTTTGCTATTTGCCCGTATAATATTTGTAAATATATAATATCCTATTGTGTATAATTATCTATATATATTGTAATTTGATACCTACTATATCTACTAACGTCTACTACTTTATTTGTTCATAGAATAATGATTCTATTCTTATTACACCTCGGGATGGTACTATTATTACTATACTTACTATACTTATTATACCATGTGTTGTTAGCATACAAAAGTATATCTTACTATACCTAGTTATAAATATTTTATATCACATCTTGTGATAGTACTATTATTGTTATCGTACTTACATTGCTTGTTGTGTCGTGCGATCTGTGGTGGTTCAGTATTGTTTGCTATGGCTGTTGATTGAGATGTGCTGATCCTGTTTAATATGCCTATGATTGCTTGTTTTGTATCTTCATTTATACTTTTATGTTTGGAATAACCATGTGTTCTTATTACCCATATTACCTACGGTGCCTTGTGATGGCTTTTATTAACTTTTTATTAACTTTTACTTTTGCATCGTGATGGCTTTTTCTAACTTTTAAATATTACTGTTTTTCTGTGACTTGTCTTGACTTCCCACTGATAAATCATGGTGTTATGTCTTTAATGATAATGAACTTACATATAATACGATGAAAATATGCCGGAAAGAAAAATGAAAAAAAACGAATAAAACACTGATGACCCATGTCCCATAAACTGAAAATGCGAGCCCCGAATAGATCGCCCAAAGGATGCCGAATAGAATAATGCCGGAAAGATTAATGAAAAAACGAATGAAACACTGATGACCAATAAACTATTCAATACAAGCGAGCCCCGAATAGATTGCCCAAAGGATGGCGAATGGAATAACTTGAAAGGAATAGCCCGGATGACTTGAATTACTTTTCAGAAGCAGTCCTGTACTTTGAAACATACAGGACTAGAGTGGACCTATTAAAGCAATGAATGAGGAAGCTTCTAGCATTGCGCCGAAACTAGTCCCTTTAAAAGGACCAACCTGTCTCTTGGAAAAACCTTAACTGGAAAAACCAAAGAAAAATGGTAAAAAGAAGAAAAAAAGGCGACATTAGGCCTTCTTACTCAACTGTCAATGGGTACTTGTAGGGATCCTTGTATGGATCCTGCCCATTGATAGTTAATTCTTTTTATCTATTGTCTTACTATCTATATTATATCTTTCTCTTACTATTGACATCCTATATACTATATTATATTAATATTATATTAATAATATACTATATTATATTAATATTATATTAATAATATACTATATTAATATTAATACTATCCAACGCTACAAATATCGCCAATGGAGTCTTTCTACTCCGAAAAAACTAACCATTTCTTTAGAAACCGTCAAACCTCCATTACACTGAAGCTGGAACTGTCCAAACTACGCTAAAAAACTTCGAAATCCATCCTGACCTGATTGGAACACCTCTTCAAAATTCAATTGTATCCGGCGGAAACCGAAACTCATCAGACAGAGGATGGACTTTCTCTGCCTCTCCTAATCAACTAACTTTCCAATGAATGAATGCCAGGTGCATCTATATGGGCAATGGCTGATCATGTCTATGATTAGCTATGATTATCCCCTACTCCGCCCAATGATGCTTACCTGGAAAATAAACGAGAATGATCAATTGCCAGGAGCTTCAGAAAGGATCCCCACAACAAAACTAACTGGAGTTTTCAAGAAAAACCACGTTTTGATATCGGAGTTTATAACTCTGGTATCCATGGATTATTGGAATAAAAGCTGCAGATCTCATAAGGCTGAGAATCGATCTCCCCTTCTTGGCCATGTGGCCCGTGAATTGCATAAAATAAAAACTAGAAACAGCTCCACTACCCAAATAGAAAATTCCGATTTGCCAAATCTTAAGAGTAAAAGTGACACCTTTCCACCTGATAAAGGGAAATCGGTATACGCAACTACATCCACACCTTTACATCATAAACTTGACAGGGATTTCCAGAAAGCCCTAAAAGTAACAGGTAAAACGATTACTCTTTATGCCCACCTAACGATTTGATCAAGACGAAAAAAAATAAAATCTCAAAAGACCTGAAAACAAATGACTTAAATGACGTAATCTTATATTTTTTTGACTCGAGGGGTAAATTAAAATGCCGTGGAGTTCATCACACAGATTGTTGCGGACATATATATGTAAAATTTTCAAATATAGAAAAGGATAAAAAAGGATAATAAAGTTTTCTATAAAAAGGTTAAAGAAATAGAAAAATTAAAAATTAAGGAAAATGAAAAGATAATTCTAAAGTCTGCTGCAGGAGGATGATCCAATGATCCACTCTTTCTCGAAAAAATTTATTCTATGTATCTCAAAAATTTTAATCTTTCAGTTATTTGTTACCCGCCGTTTCCCAGTGCTTAGCAGAATTACTGCTATATATCATTCATAGCACTGGGCAGAAATCGGCCGTTGATATCAATGAAGCAGTTATGGACGGAAGAAGCTCCAACCCCGGAGATAGCGATAAGAAACTCTTTTATTATACTAAATCTAATTTTCCTTCTAGAACTAATGGAACTGCAATCCATAATTCTACTACAGCTCCTCCAGACAGAAGAAGCGCTTCTAAAACTATGACACCAAATGCTCATGAAATGATGACCAGCAGACTTTGTCCTGCGAGGAAGATCTTGAACAAATACGGGATATTCGCCAAGGATAATGTCATTACTGCCCCAGTGAATGCTTCCTCGGACCTGAACAGAATAGCCCATCCTGCCAGACGAAACACCCAAAGACCTATTTAATGCCTCGTGGAAATCCTTCTGCCCTGCTCGTAGGATTCACATCCTAAATAATAGAAATAAAGGTAATTATAATCAAAATTTCTATAGCGATTATAATTTAAATTATTCAAATTGTAAAGTAAATGGCAACGATTTTAATTTAAATAGTAAGAATGGCAAATTAACTGATGATAATTGTAATTTAAATGGTAATTATAGTTTGAATAGCCGTAGTTGTAATTTAAGTGGCAGCGATTTTAATCTGAATAATGAGAATAGCAAATTAAATTATGATAATGATTATAAATTAAATAATTCTATTTATAATCTAAATAACCCTAATTATAATTTTAGTGGAAATGTTTCTAGTCTAAGTAATGAGAATAGCAAATTAATTTGTGATAATGATTATAAATTAAATAATTCTAGTTATAACTTAAATAGCATTGAATTTAATTTAAATAATGAAAACCCGATTAATAATAACTATAAATATACTTATAAAGATAATTATGAATCCAATAATGTTAATTATAATCTGAATAATGACAAATATACTTCTGATTACCAAAATAACAATAAATATGATAAATTTTTTAAAAATAAAATTAAATATATTATTAAAAAATTAATTTTAGATTTAAAAAACTCTACAGAAGTCCCTTTTAATGGATTTTCTAGTGAGTTAGTTAATATTATTATTATTATTATATATCTAATTTTATTAATTTAAATAAATTTTCGATATTAAACAAAGATGTCTCGTTGTTTAAATATCACACATTTTTCCACACTTAATCTCGAAAATATTTTGCGGCCGACTCGCATCTTCAAAGACAGTCACCTTCAGCGAAAATCTTGCTATTTCTCCAGTTAATGAAACTCCTACTATCTCCTTATCTACTGACGAACACATCAATATGCATCAATCTTCCCCGGTTCCTCTTGAAACTGACATCTTGGTTCCATCATACAATCCTTCATCTAACATCTCAACTAATAAAGATCCTTCTATTAACTCGATAAAAGAAAGTATCTCACTAATAAATAAAGTAAAAGTCGATAGTTTATCCACTCTTCCCTCTATGCCTAACAATACTAAAATTTCAAAACCAATTTACCATAATCAAATCACATGTAGTAGACCACATTTTTCCAAGCCTATTCCGAATTTTTCTTGTCCTCAGGTTATCAGACCCAATAATAAACTCCTTTAAAAGGTTAGATATAATAAATCTAATAATATGAATAATACCTCCTCTCCCTACACCCCAGAAGATACTTCATCATGCTCTAGTTTATCGTATGACCCTGACAGTGACTCCTCCTGTTCGGAGATCAGTATCGACACATCCCATTATAGCTGTTACTTTGATGACACAATCGAGTCCCCTGTATCAGATGGTAAGGAAATTATTAATACCTCAGAAAGACCTCTTGAATACCCAAGCGATCTCTTCAACTCTGACTGTGATGACGTCATCCTATCAAGCAGCTCCAGCACTAATAAATCTACTATTCCTCTTCATAATACTCTACCTACTCGCAACGACACTGAATATGTATCTCCTACTGATAGCCTCAATCCTCCTCCAACATCTTTCCCTGAAAACAACCCTCTTCTGACTGAATCTAATGACGACTCC
Organism: Schmidtea polychroa; assembly: GCA_959609185.1. NCBI lineage: Eukaryota > Metazoa > Platyhelminthes > Tricladida > Dugesiidae > Schmidtea > Schmidtea polychroa. Next base: position 27,723 of record CAUHTR010002361.1, read on the forward strand.
AAAATTTATAATCTCTCACTTAGACCTTCGCCTTTTGATGACTCTTCAACCTTACTTACTACGAACGATCTGATCAAAACGAGAAAGTCCAAAATCCCAAAAGACCTTAAAACAAATAGCTTAAATGATGAAATACTTTACTTTTCTAACTCGAGAGGCAAACTACAATGCCATGGTGTCCATCACACAGATTTTTGCGGCACTATATCTGCCATAGACTTCGACAAAATCATCTCCCATGCACAAGACACCCATAACATGACCATAACATATGACTCACTTATCGACTGCCTGCAATGTAGACCCAAAGGGGAGGGAAGCAGGTCCACACTTAATCTTATCACACTTAGGAACCTTCTTAACCATAGCTCTCAGTTCCAACACCAGTGCAGTGTAAGTAAAGACTTCTTAAAAATTGTCTCACTTAAAATTACACCCTCGAATCTCCTAGCTTGCAACTTCTGGAACAAAAACTGCCACAAATGCTTCGACTCATTCGACATTGATACTCCCCTTGACACAATTATGTCCCATATCTCAAAAAATCATAAAAACCTTAAATTCGACATTGATCGTAAAATATACTGTTTTTGCGGAGAGTGGATAAACTATGCTGATACCAAAAATCATATAGAAAATAATCACCCAACCCTTGAAAACATTAACTCTATTACTCCTATCAACTCTTATAAGATAACTAATAATAATATAAATAATGTTTTTGTAGACATTCTGGATACCCAAGAGGCAATCCTATCTCCCCTTAATAATGAAATTATTACCAGGGACTTACCTGATAATATTCTTTTTTCAAACAATATTGATAAAGAAGCTGCATGATGGTCACAGCATACAATCAAGGCTTTCATCTTTTCTTTTGCCATAAGACCTACTTCTATTTTCGTTGACCCCTATATAGGGAACGCCCTCATTCAGCACAACTTCAAAACCTTCTTCGAATCCTTTCCATTTAATGAATTTGCTGATAGGAATGAGATCATAATGCCAATGTGTCATTCCAAGGACAATTGGTTCTTCTTTTTACTTGATAAACGTCGTAAACTTGCACTACTTATTGACCCTATCACTGATGAATGTCCCTCTACCCACCAAATACTTGCTAATAATATCCTTGAAACCATTCTTGACTTACAAAAAATTGTCTCTCCCTTAGACATCAAACTTCAATATCTTGAATACCCCAGATGCAGCTCTCCTTATGAATCAGCCTTCTTTGTATGCCATATGATTGAATGTTTGATGAAACATGATAGGAATTACTCCCCAAACATCCAGAATATATCTGATAAGATTAAAAATATAATTAAAAAAATTATTAATAACAGAATGGCTAATGATGATGTGCGAAAATATCGACCATTTATCAATAGCCTCATAATTAATTTAAATACAGATACAACTGACTGTGATACAGTCCTTTGTGAAATTATAAAGATAAATGAAAATATTAACGCCTTAAAATACATTAATAAAAAACCAGCTGACATTATTCATAAGAAAAAAAAAGGACAAAGAATTACTAGTTATTAAAAGGAACAGATACAAATTTGACCCCAAACTACTATCTCAGCCTTGGTAATCGGTACTCTGGGATCCTGGGATAGCAACAATAACCAGGTACTTAAAAAAATAGGCCTCACGAAACAAGAAATTATAGGTCTAGCTCGGAAAGCCTGCACGGGTGCCGTCATAAGTAGCTACCATATCTTAAGAGAACACACCCTCAAAGACTAATATTTTTATTTATACATATTTGTACTCAAAGCATTGATTACTATCTATATTGTACATTATGGCTATATTATATTCATATTAAACTATCTTCCTAAGTATTACACTCAATAATTAATTAATATCTATCATAGAAAATCCTCCTTGGGCGTCGACACATCCTTTATTATATACTATTATAAACTTATTATTAAAAGTACTTATAATGTAACAATATTGTACATTATGGCTCTATTATATTATTAAATAAATAAACTAATGATAATTTAATATAAGATTATAAAATAAAATTACAATCGCATTGTTGAACCTTTAACTTAATTCTCATCTCAACTCGTGACTTTCCTATCTTAAAATCATCATAAAACACAAAACTCCACTACTATATTAATATGCTGGTATAAACATTATTCTTTTTGCTGTTATTATGACCTATGTTATTATTATTTGTATTATTGTTGTCATTATTATTATTGTTATTATTATTATTGTTAATATTGCTATTATTATTATTATTATTATTAACATTATTATTATTATTACTTTTAATTATTATTAATATTATTATTATTTTTATTATACTATAATCATTTGTACTATACTATCTCTACTATAATCAAAAATTTTATTAATATATTTATATGAACCTTCACCAACTCCTTTTAATATATACTATAATCAGTATATATTACCGCTATAATCATCGCAATGGAGCCTTCCTGCCCCGACTTTTAATATTTAGATATTATCCTGCTCGACTCTGTCCTCCTCGCAAGCCTCTACTTACGGATAACTGACCAGAATTCATTTGGATCCGACAGGAACATATACCACCCCCAGATAACTTCCACAGTTGAAAAGCCACCTTCCAGACGGCTACTTGGACTATTAAAACAGAAAGCCTGGAATTTTCCCTCTACGATGAAGCCTGACTCGAGGAACCGGATCAATGTACACTATCCACTGCCTCAGACGAAAAGATAACCAACCTCAAATGACTGACAAACCTCAAACAGGACGACAACCAATACAGAAATGACCCTCTTAAGAAAAGGTCAAATACCAACTATACCTACCTCAGACCAAGCTTATATCTAAGAACACGTTTGATGTTGGATTCCCAACTCCAACATCCGAAGATAATGAGATAAATGCTGCAGATCACATAAGGGCGAGACATGTCCTCCCCTTCGGCTGGAAGCCAAGAAGATTTTACTAAAATAAAATTTGATTTTTTTTTTTTTTTTTTTGAAATCTCAAAACTAATCCAAACATTAATACCACCTAGCCTAAAATCACTATATATGCAAGATCCTAACCTCTACTCCAGAGGGAAATGTAGATGCAGACACCACTTTCGCACACCTTATTGTGGAGCGATCTCCATTTACAATTGGGAAAAATTGGCTCAGCACGCACTTGAAAGACACAACATCATTATCACAGAACACTCCATCATAGACTGCGGCCAATGCAAAGGTGATGACGAACGCTACGCACAAGGACATATACAGACATGTCGAACAATATGTGCATGAAATACAAAACGATAAGGATACCCTCAAAATGATATTTATTAAAATTGATGCCATATTTATTATTTCAAAATTATCCGAAAAAATTAAAATAACGGTAATTAATAATCAAAATTGCGGTATTAATGATATGAAAAATTTTCAAATTTAGTAAATAATGAAAATGTAAAATTTTCAAATATAGAAAAGGATAAAAAAGGATAATAAAGTTTTCTATAAAAAGGTTAAAGAAATAGAAAAATTAAAAATTAAGGAAAATGAAAAAGATAATTCTAAGTCTGCGGCAGGAGGATGATCCAATGATCCACTCTTTCTCGAAAAAATTTATTCTATGTATCTCAGAAATCGGCAGATGATATCAATGACACAGTTATAGATGGAAGAAGCTCCAACCCGGGAGACAACAATAAGAATAACTCTAATCTCCCTTCTAGAACTGATGGAACCGGAATCCATAAATCTACTACAGCTCCTCCAGACAGACATGGAAGAAGCTTTTCTAAACCTAAACCGACAAGACTTTTGACACCAAATGCCAATGAGATTCATATGCCTCATAATAATTATGAGATGATGGCCAGCAGACTCTGTCCTGCTAGGAAGATCCTGAAGAATCGGAATCTTCGCCACGGATAATGATACCTTTGACCCCTTCCAATTCTCCAATTCTTGACAACCCTCCTCAATCTTTAGTGAATCTCCAGCCAAATACATATCTTTTCAACTCGGACATAGATAATGTGAATCCCATATCCTTCAAACCTTCCCCTTTAAACGATACTTCTATCTTCGAAACAACTCACTCTCACATCTCCATAGACTTAGTAAGCCATAACGATCCTATACAAAGACACTCTGTAACTGATGACAATGATGAATCTTTCATAAATCCTATTTCTTATAAACCTTCACCTTTAAATGAAACATCTATCCTTAACGAAAACCCTCAATCTAACACCTCTTTACTCACCGCTGATATCAACGACTCCATCGCCCGTATAGACAACCTACTCGAAATTAGGGAAATGGATATTGGAGCAGATGACACTGATGACTCTAAAAATAATGAAATAAATAATGAAATAGAAAAATAATGAAATAGAAAAATTAAAAATTAAGGAAAATGAAAAGATAATTCTAAAGTCTGCTGCATGAGGATGATCCAATGCCGGATGGAGGAGACTATTGGAAACAGGTCCCCTTTTTTACCGTGAAAATATTTCTTTAATGTTATTCAGAAACTCAAATTATTACCAGAAAACTCCCGCCGTTTCCCAGCGCTTAGGAGAATCACTTCGATATAACATTCGTAGCACCTCTTTACGGTAAAAATTTATTTAACATGCAAGATTCCAAAAACAAGCGTTACAATATAACTCCGAGTCTACCAGTGCTTAATAGAATTGCTTATATATTGCATTCATAGCACAATTACCTTAAAAATCTTTCTATGCTATCTAGAGCTCAGAAATATTACAAGAATACTCCCGCCGTTTACCAGTGCTTAGGAGAATCACTCCCATATAACATTCCTTCCACTGGGCAGAAATGGGCGGCACTTCCAAGGAGAACTTTATCAGAGAAGCCAGGAGGCAGCTGACTTTTTCTTTAACAGTTCCAATATTTATCTATATCCTAGGTACTTCGACGAAATAAACAAAATGAATACAAAGGAAGCTACATCATAAACATACGCAGATATAGTGAGGAATACTACCATGAGAAGGAGTCCATCACTTCGAAAAAAAGAATCTCTCCGAGAAAAGGTACCTATTCCCATTCTGTTAAAACACAGGCAAAACAAAGCACCCAGCCAAATCTTGAATTCAAAAATAATGGAAAATGACTCCCAATAACCGAAAACATGACTAGCTTAGATGCCGATTTAAGAAAGCCCTCAAAAATAGAGGAAGAGCGTATTCCGTTAACTCAGTTTTAACTAGGACACTTAATAAGATACTAGCGGCAAGAGTAAGTAGTTGCCTTTGGGGTTCGAATGCACAGAAAGGATTCAAACAAGTAGATGGTTGTCTCGAAAACACTATTCTGCTGGATTGCATAGTCTGTGACGCGCGAACTAAATTTGAGAATGTAGCAGAGGTTCTATTTGCGAAGCGTGATAGGCTTAAACGAATTGAAGAGTGCATGGATGAAAGGATAAGCTCACTGGCCGAGTACGAAGCTGTTAAAGCAAAGTTGGTAAAGTGGAACAATCGGTGGAACAACAAGTGGAAATCGGACACCTCCATAAACGATTATAAAGGATTTTTGGCCTATCTACCACTGAGATAGAGGATCTGGCAAAAAAGACAAAGAAATACAATGTCCACACAAATGACTGACTGCAAGAGAGAAAATGATGACGGTTCGAACCTTTATCAATGCAATAAAGGTACGAGGTAGTTTATTTTATACACCAACTGGGATCAGTAGAATGCATGTATAAGGACCGCTTAAACCTTTCGATTTAGTAAGGAATACCGATTTAGGTATTAAACTACCTACACAGAAATTAAATTATAAATGCAATATCAGAACCCTTATAAGAGGGATCGACGTAGTGCAGTACATTGTTAGACCAATAAGAACGATAATGACGAAGCCACAGGAGGTTTGACGGTAAAGCTCATTCGGCATAGAAATGGATAACTGCATGAGGTAGGTTCATGACGAGTAGCACCTCCATCAACGCAGTCAAGGTAAACGGTAATTTGTATTATTACCAGCGAAGAGAGCTACGTTAACCAAAACTAACTGCTTAAAAGCCTCCATATCATAAACGACTACAAAAATAAATTTAAATAAAATTTAGAAAAATTAGTTAAAAATTAAATAATACTTAAAATGCTTCATTAAGATTAATAAAACAAATTAAAATGAAATTTATAAATAAAATTTGAAATTTGGAAATATTAAAATTTAAAATTTTTACAGTTTTAAATTTTAATATAATTTTTAATATTTATTTCATATTCAGAATTTTATCAAGGGAAATTTTTATTATTCGAAATATTTTATTAAAAACTTTAACAATTTATCAACAATTTTTATGTAATTTTATATATAAATTTGCAGCTTGTTTAAGATAAACTTTGTCAATGTTGCTGCTGATTGATGATAAAGTGAAAATAGAGAACTGGAACTTTGTCCTATACCCTTCTGTAATTCATTAGGAAATTCACTCAATACCTTTCTAAACTGTATTTTCTTCTTGTCCTAGAGCTTTTAGAAGTCTTGAAAAATAATTTTTTTTTATAGAATTAAATTTAAAGTTTTGCATTTAAACAAATCTGAATTTTCTCATGGGAAAATCTTATTAAGAATAATCAATATCAAATGCAAATTAAAAAAAAATATTTAATATTCAATTTGAAAATTTTGTAAAATTTTTGTATTTTTAAAATTAATTGCAAACATGTTAATCGAGATATTTAGAATTTCAAATATTGTAATTTTATGTTTGTAAAATATTAATTGAAAATGATAATTTAACTTTTATTAGTTAATTAAGGTTCAAATTTTTAAATTAAAGTAAATTATGGTTCTTAAATTTAAAATTAAAGTAAATGATGGTTCAAAATTGAATTACAGTAAATTAAGGGTCTAAAAATTGAAATACAGTAAATTATGGGCTAAGATTTTTGAATTAAAGTAAATTAATAGATATATTTGGTAATCAATGGGCTGAAATAAGTAAATTAAGTTTCAAATTTTTAAATTAAAGTAATAAGTAAATTAAAGTAAGATTTTTAAATTTATTAACAAAAAGTTGGAATAATTGTCAGTAATTGATAATTGAAATTTTTTAAGATAATTTTCAACGAAAATTTTAGTGGATTAATTTTTTAAGTAAATTTTTTTAATGAAATTATTTTTTATAGATTAATAATAATAAAATTATTATTTCAACCAAATACTATACAACACATAAAAATTAACTAAACACAAAAAAAAACTAGACACATAACAAAACATATAAACATTAACTAAACACATAAAAAATCAGTTAGGAACAACTTTTTACACCTTCCCTCAAAATAAATTATTATAGTTTACTGACTGGTCAAAAACAGTAACTCCTCCTTTTGTAGTTTATGCCGATTTTGAGGCTATTTTACCTTCCGATAATGTTCATTTCAAACGACACATGCCAATATCTTCTGGTCTTTTACTTGTAAATAACTTTGATGGATCTAAATCTTATCAACAGTTCATAGGTTTAGATTGCGTCGAGAGTTTTTTAAGTGCTATAGAGGATATAGCATTAAATAAGGTTCTTCCTTTTTATTATAAAATGGGTAGGAAACCTATGATGAAATTATTAAAAATTGAACAACGTCAATTTCTTAGTGCATCTGTTTGTTACCTTTGTTTGAAATGTATCGTCGATCCTGTTAGAGATCACGATCATTTTACTGGGAAATACTTAAGTGCAGCTTGTAGCACATGCAACATAAATAGGAAAATAAATAAAATTTTGCCTATCGTATTTCACAACTTGAAGGGATACGATATGCACCATATACTTAAATATGGTTTAAACAAATTTAAAAATTGGACTTTAGGTTGCATCCCAATCACGACTGAAAAATTTATTTCTTTGATTGCGCATTTAGAAAAAATAAGCTTAAGATTCATTGATTCTTATCAATTTATTAATAAAATTAATATCGTTGCAGGTGATACAGACTCTTTTTTCCTCGAAGTCATTAACTGTAAACTTGAGGTTCTTTTACCTGCAATGATTCGAGATAATTTATTAGATACTTCCAATTACAATAGTTGTCATTCCTTATATAGTAAGAACCTTGATTCTGTCATTGGAAAGTTCAAAGACGAGAATAAAGGTCTTAAATATAAGGAATGGGTTTTTCTTAGACCTAAATGTTATAGCTTGTTGGGTGATGAGGAAACAAAAAAGGCTAAAGGTGTAACATTGAAAGGTAGTGACATAAAACATCAGTCATACCTGGATTGTTATAAAACTAATCAAATTTTTTCGATTCCTCAAACAAAATTAACAAACAAAAATCATCAAATTTTTACAATTAAAAATACTAAAATAGCACTAACTAACAAAGATGACAAAAGGGTTTGGGTGGGGAAAAATACTAGTTTAGCATATGGGTATGTAAGATTAAGTCAATTAAATGTTGGAGAAGATGTTGGAGAAGATGATATTGATATTGATGACGACTGATTTTATTAAATAAAAGTTTATATCTTTACATTTGTTCTTTTTATTTGTTTGGTAAATTTTTATGTTTTTTATGTGTCTAGTTAATTTTTATGTGTTAAGTTAATGTTTATATGTTTTGTTATGTGTCTATTTATTTTTATGTGTTTAGTTAATTTTTATGTGTTGTATAGTATTTGGTTGAAATAATAATATTATTATTATTAATCTATAAAAAAAAATTTACTTAAAAAATTAATCAATTAAAATTTTCATTAAAAATTATTTTAAAAAATTTCTATTAAAGATTTTCATTAAAAAATTTCAATTCTCAATTACTGACTATTATTCCAACTTTTTGTTAATAAATTTAAAAATCTTACTTTAATTTACTTATTTCTTTAATTTAAAAATTTGAAACTTAATTTACTTATTTCAGCCCATTGATTACCAATTATATCTATTAATTTACTTTAATTCAAAAATCTTAGCCCATAATTTACTGTATTTCAATTTTTAGACCCTAAATTTACTGTAATTCAATTTTGAACCATCATTTACTTTAATTTTAAATTTAAGAACCATAATTTACTTTAAATTAAAAATTTACTATGCTTTTTTAATGTAGACCACCTTTTCTATTGAAATTCTCAGTACCAAGGAGACCCACCTAAATAATTCTGACTTATCCTTGGCTTTTTGTATTGAAAAAAAATTTTGTATTGAAAATCCCAGAAAAAAAAACATTGGAGCGTACAGCAACAATTACCTAATCAAAAAGTCTCTACGGCAAAAATTATGCAATCAAAATTTGCAACATTTTTACCCCCCCCCCGTATTGCTGCAGCGGGCCACTAACTACCTACTATCGATGATTACACAATATTTACCTTTTGTTTTAATCTACAATTTCGTCGCTAAATTAATGTTTTTAGAAGAACTTTCTGGATAGTTCAAAGTTAAAATTGATAACCCAACCGAGATAATTTATAATCTAAGAAATAGAGCAGTACATATGATATAATAAAATGAATAATAATAATAATAATAATAATAATAATAATAATAATAATAATGATAATAATAATAATAATAATAATAATAATAATAATAATAATAATAATAATAATAATAATAATAATTGAATAAGTCCAAGAACAATTTTCAAAATTTTATTTTCCGCCTCTACAGGGCCGCGTGGATCAGTTGTGAATAATAACATTTTGTCCATTTCAATAAATCTTATCTTATTAATTTATTATCTTAGTTGATTCAACTTGAATGATCAGTATTTTTTTATTTACTGGATGATTAATGATTAGAATTCTTTCTTGTCCATTAATTAAATTTTTATGATATTTATTTTGAATAATTTAAATTTTTACAATTATTTAATCAATTTTTACCTAGTTATTGATGCCTTGAGTTCTAATAATTTTTCATCTAATTTTTCAAGTGATGAGTATTTGCTTTTAAAGATCAATTTGATAGTACATAGTTGTTGGTTGTGAGTAGTTGGTTGACTTTTTAGATTTTGATAAGAAGATAGTGTATGTGATGAAGAATATTTTGTATTTAATTGCTATTATTTTTATGTGTTGTTAGTTGATTGTTGGTACTAAGTTGTTGGTATCTTGTATTTGGTAGTTGGTATAGTGTTGTTATAGTTGTAGGTTGATAATGCTTAGTACCTGGTTGCTAGTTGATTGTAAGTGTTTAGTATTTAGTTGTTTGAGACCTGGTTGTTAGTAACTAGTAGATAGTTAATGGGTAGGTGGGGGGTTGAGTGTTAGCAATACCCTTACGACATTGGAGCATACAGCAACAATTACCTAATCAAAAAATCTCTACGGCAAAAATTATGCAATCAAAATTTGCAACATTTTTAAACCCCCCCCCCTATTGCTGCAGCGGGCCACTAACTACCTACTATCGATGATTACACAATATTTTCCTTTTGTTTTAATCTACAATTTCGTCGCTAAATTAATGTTTTTATAAGAACTTTCTGGATAGTTCAAAGTTAAAATTGATAACCCAACCGATATAATTTATAATCTAAGAAATAGAGCAGTACATATGATATAATAAAATGAATAATAATAATAATAATAATAATAATAATAATAATAATAATAATAATAATAATAATAATAATAATAATAATAATAATAATAATAATAATAATAATAATAATAATAATAATAATAATAATAATAATAATAATAATAATAATAATAATAATAATAATAATAATAATAATAATAATAATAATAATAATAATAATATAATAATAATTGAAATATATAAATAATAATAATAATAATAATAATAATACTATTGATAATAATAAATAATATTGAAATTAATAATAATAAATAATAATAATACATTTGATAGTAATAAATAATAAATCCCATGGGCGCGTAATTGTCTTTGTTCTGAAAATGATGAGTCATTGTATTTGTTCAAAGTATCACTTCGGGTATCACTTCGATTACTCTCCCCATTGGCCACTTCCCATACTCATTCTTTTTGTCTAAAACCCACACTGTTGACCCTGTCTTAACATCATCTTCTATCTTATTCCATTTCGCCCTTTGCCGTCAGCACGGGACCAATTCGTTCATCCATAGCCGCCAAAAGTGTTCGGTTAACTCCTGAATTCGTCTCCACCGAAACATCGTACATGACATTTTCTTCACTTCTATATTTTCCACAGCTTCTCCTTTCCAACCGGCAATTAATAAATGATTTGGAGTTAGCACAGCTTCTTCCTTACTGTCTACTGACTGAACCACTAAGGGCCGAGAATTTATCAACATTTCAGCCCTTGTCAAAACATTTCCTAATTCTTCGTCGGTCACATCTGCACTTGTCAGTATTGTATTCATTGCTCGCTTTGCCGATTTGATCATGGACTCAAAAACTCCCCCAAAATGCGGTGCTGATGGAGGATTGAAGATCCAACTAGCATTGATGCTTCGACAACTCTCTTTGAGTTTTATAGTTGTCGATTACAAAATTCTTTACTGTAGAAGTAGCGCCTTAAAGAATTTGTGCCATTGTCTGAAATCATCAATTTTGGCATCCCCCGCCTCGCTGCAAACCTCATAAACGCTCGAATGAATGAGTCTGTGTCCAACCCATATGCCATTTCAATATGCACCGCCCGTGACTTTAAACATACGAATAGGCAAATGTACCTTTTATTTCTCACCTTTCCTCTGCCAACTTTAGTTTCAAACGGTCCTGGAAAATCTACTGCCGAGTGAACAAAGGCTCTAAAAGGTTCTGAAACTCTGAACGCCGGTATCGGTGCCATTACTTGACTCATTCCTTTAGCTTTTCTTTTTCTACACATTCCGCAATCTGTCTCACATTGTTTGATCATTACTTTGGCTTTCAAAATCCAATATTTTTCGTTCAGCACACTTAAGACATTTTGAGTTCCTGCATAATGGCTCAAACTTTCATGGCAATCTTTTATGATTAGTCTTGTCACCCAACTCTTGTCAGATAGAATTATTGTTTTCCATGGTAAATTCTTTGCATTTAAAACTCATTTAAACTCATTTAAAACTGGTGTCAACTTTAACAAACGGCTTCTGATATCTACCCTTTCATTCTTGATAAGTCGTGCCAGGTCTTCAGAGAAAAACTTCGCCTGNAACTTCGCCTGCTCTCCTTTAATTACATTGAGTTCCATTCTTTTAAGCTCCTCAGTTGTCAGTTGCCCTGTGCTTCTTTGGGACTGTCGTTCTCGTGTTCAAAATAAATCGCTCCACCCAGGCCCGAACCCTGATCAATCTCTGCCATGAGGAAAAGGTTTCTACTTTGAAACAGTCCGTGTTCCCTATTCGTCTTTGCCCCTCTACACATTCAATCATTGTTATTCCCTTTCGCAACTCCTTTGTTACACTGGATTGGTTTAACTCCGTCGCTGGCCAATTTCCCATTGGTTCTAGTAGAAATTTTGGTCCCTCCCACCACATGGTGCTTTTTATCAAATCCGATGCCGATAATCCTCTTGTGATCAAATCCGATGGATTTTCAATTGTTGGAACAAAATGCTATTGCCCAGGTTTGGTCATTTCTTGAATGAACCCAATTCGATTAGCTACGAATGGTTTGAATAGTCTCGAATAATTTCGAAACCAATGTATTACGTCTTTGCTATCGGACGAAAACCATATCTCACTCATCGGTTTCTCTAGCACTTCTGAAACCCGTCTTGCTAATTTAACTCCAGTACACGCTGCCATTAATTTTAACCTTGGTATACTTATAATTTGCACTGGAGCTACCTTTGCCTTTGACGCAATCAACACACTTTTAGGTCCCACCATAGTTTCTTCCCGTAGATATATAGCTGACCCATATGCGGTGCTTGAGGCATCGGAAAAGACATGTAATTGCCATTCATTTTTCATTTGAGTCCTTAAACATCTCGCCATTCGCAGATCTCCGAGATTATTTGTGTCCTCTACCCACTTGTGTATTTCTTTATTCAACTTTGTGGGTAGCTTTTCGTCCCAATCAAGCCCTGACAACCACAACTTCTGAATAATCTTTTTCCCTATGATTATGAATAGGCCTAACAGTCCCAATAGATCAAAGATTCTTGCCACTATGCTCAATAACTTTCTTTTCGATAAACATTCTTCATTCGGCAGATCTACTTGAAAACTAAATTCATCGTCTTCCGAGTACCATTTCAAACCTAGGGTCTTGACGGCCATTGTCGTTTCCTTTTCAATATTCAGTGTTTTAGCTCGTTCTTTCAATTGGGATTGTCGCCATAATTCTTTCCGAGTTGGACAGCCATTTTCTAGGACCACATTCCGGCATTGCCCCAAACTGTTTCTAGCCCCTCTTTCAGCCTCATTCCTTCTTCTTACAGAATCAACAGAGTCCATAGTGTCGTCCATATACGTAGACTTGCAAATAGATTCTGTCACTTTTGGATAGTCCTTCTCAAATTTCTTTACATTCTCTTGCGCAACTAGCTGGGCAAGGAATGGAGATGCATTAAGACCAAACACTAACCGATTAAACTCATACTTAATAATTTTCTCCCCAGTTGACCATAAGAACCGATGATATTTCCTGTCTTCCAGAGCCATTCTTATTTACAGATACATTTCTGCTATATCACAAACAACAGCTACGGAAAATCTACGAAAACGTATTAAAATATCAAAAACTTCATTTTGTAATTTTGGACCAACTTCCACTATATCATTAAGTCCCACCCCATTACACCTGGCTGCTGCATCAAACACAATACGCACTTTCCTGGTGTCCTTATCTCTTCTAACTACGGGAGAATTTCCAGGCATCATTTTCTCTTTTACAATACTTATATAATCTTTTTTCAGGTAACCATTCAAAATATCCTGATACTCAGTTCTTAAGTCTTCCTTTGTGAGTTGCTTGAACCTGTCACATTGGTCTAGGTAATGTTGACCACCACATTGTACACACTCTGATCTATAGCCGTTAGAGTTATTCACCTGCATAACCGTTCCACTTTTAACTCTGCCATCTGGTTGCCCCGTAAAATGCGTCCGACCTCCTGGATTGAATCTTTCTATTCCTCTAGACACCCCTTCTACTCTTGACCCATCATAAGCCCTGGTGCTTGGTTTAGTCACATACACGACCTCATTAGTGGACCTTAGGATCTCAGCTTCTTGTTGTATCCATCTCAAATCCTCTATCGTCTCCCGCAATTCCTTTTCTATTTTGTCTTTTTTCCATTTATACACAAGATTCGTCGTTGACTTGCCAAAACACTTTTGAAAAAGATATCCAGTCTTTAACTCGGATTCTTTCCCAGTGGATTTAAATCGCAAGGTGACTGTTTCTAATAATCCAACAAATAAGTCTAGATCCTTCAAATCTCCTTCTCGAATTGGCCTGAACTGTTCCATCTCCTCTAACATTGATAAATATATCCTTTCATCCCCACCATATCGCCTATCCAACTTCTCTTTTGCCATTTGATAAGCCTCTACCGAATATCCTAGATTTTCAATTAACTTGAATGGCTCTCCGTGAAGGTACTTGTGCAGGTGAAACATCTTTTCAACCTCATCACCTTCCGCTTCGTCAACACACGCAGTAAAAGCTACTTTCCATGGTTCGTACTCTTTCATCTTGCCTTCAAAAACAGGGATTGTAATTTTCTGTAGACTTTCCAGTTTTCTTTTATGCACGGAATTATTCTTCTTGATGGTATCATCATTCACATTTTCCTTCTCTTCCATAAAAGATTGATTTGCTTTTCTTTCCATCAATGCCCCAATTATTTGATGTTTTTCCTCGATCTCTTGCAGGTCTTTATCTAAGATTGCAGTGATGTCCAATCTTTGCAATTATTTAGTTTGAAAGATATATCATGTTATAATGGTTATAATTAGTTGAATCGATGAGGAATTATGATCAATCAATGAGATATTATCATCTCTAGTTAGGTATTTGATGATACATGTGGTTAAATATTTATTTTAATGAATTTTGATCTTTTAGTGGACTCTTTGAATTTAGCTACTAAATTATTTCTATGGAAAAATGTCTGTAACAATTAAATAAAATTCATATTTTGAAGAATTTTCTATAGATTTTAAGATATATTAAAGGGCTCAAGTTGGTGAAATTAAGAGATATAGTCGGTTGGATTTAGTGAGGGTTCGGTTAAGTTGGGAATATATCTAGTATTTAAAGGGGGGTATTGTTGGTTGAATGTTTAAAGGGGTAGAAATATTTGGTGAGGGATCGGTTAGGGTGGAAATGTTTTGAATATTTAAATGGGTGATGTTCTTATTGGAAATGATTCAAGGGAAATAGTCTATTAATTATCCAGGATTTTATTAAAGTGTTTAGGATTAATGACTAATTTACTTCGTTTTGACAATGAAATATTTGAAATCCTTAGAGATAATTGATATCAAAGGTTATTGCTTTAAATTACTTTATCTTTATTTAACATGTTAAAAACGGACATTTATTATGAAGATAACGGTAACAAAAATATTGACTTAAAAGAGTTGGACATCGACAACTAAAGAAAATTTAACTTTATTGAAGGAAATTTATAAATTTAATTATATTTCCAGAAATAAAATAGTTTGAATATCAGTTAATCTATTGAAGGAATATTGTTATCGGGTGGATACATCTTACAACGATATTTTGCTAAAATACCTTTGCTAAATATTATTTTAAATGACTAAAAATAACAAAATTAACCAATATTCATAAATTTATCGCACAAAATATCCATGTTTTGGTTACTCAAACATTTTAAATTTCTCGCAAAGATATATTACGTCTAATGATCATCTAATTAAATTAGAAAATAATTCTTACTTTATAATATATATTTCTAACTAATAAGCCCCTTAATTGGTTAAATGATAACCATATTTCTATTATGACTCCTTTAATTATTTTTGCCTCATACAAATTTACTCCAAATGATAAAGAATTTAAAATTATCAATGAATAATGACCATGTTTTTCTCATATTATTAACTATTTTAACGAACATTAGATGAATAAATTAAGTTTTGCTTTAAATGACTACAAAGTTAACCAATAAATTAGTCGCTCGACATAACTGTTTTGATTATACTTAAATGTTTTTAATATACCTATTTCTAAAAAAATTCGATAGCTCAGACCAACAACATGTATGGATGACCACTCATTGTTAATTTATTTTTAGTGTCACGTCCCTCAAAAATACCGTGAGTGTTTTTACAAAACTGAGCTCAAAGAAACTTTTCAGATAACAACTCACCTGAATGTTTTAACAAAAATGAGCGAAATTGAGAACAAATGATTAGATGGCGATTAACTTCTGGCCACAACCCTAAATATATAACATGAAAATTAAGATTTTAATTATTGAATTCGTTGTTTTCTGCCTGGAAATACTAACAGAATATTTTTTATTTCAAAGAATCTTCATTATAAATATTTGAATTTAAAAAATTAAATGAAGGATATATTAAATTTAGAATACATAAAATTATAATATTATATAAAATTATATAAAATTATACTATATAATAATATTAATGTTTAATTATGCTTAAATAACTAAATTGTTTCAATATGCTTAAATAACTAAATTGTTTCAATATGTTTAAATAACTAAATTTAAATTATTTAAATTTAAATTATTTAAATATACTTTTAATATAACTTTATTTCTTTCGTTTTAGTATCCATAAAGTAAATAAATAAAGAATTTACTACAATATTCTAATTATTTTACTTAGAAATGAAGAAAATGATTTATATGATTATGAAGAAGAAGAGCCAGACAAAATCGTGAAACACTAAAGGACTTATAGTTCCGGATTTTTTAAATGAATTAGCTGATTGTGGGTGTCCTTCAACATGAATGTTTAGAAATCAGACTTAAATTATGTAAACTTTCTTTCAAAGAATGTCAAGAAAAATGGGAAGAATCGACGTTTTAGCAATTAAGTAAAGTACTCGTAATACCTGAAGAAAATATTAATGTAAGACATGAATTAATTCATTAAAATATATATATTATATTTAGGTATCTGTGTTTTATGGTGGGAATTGATAAGAAATTATATTGATAAAGTATACTACAAATAAAAGTTGCCTAATTTATCAAGCCTGTGACGATAAAATGTTAGATAATGTAAATTTATTGCTTTTAAAACAATACAAATTTTAGCAATGAGAGTTGACGCAGCATCAGAAACTATGAAATACGTCCAATTTGCAAGACGTATTCCATGAAATCAATATCAAATGGCCCGATGGAGATAATAATTTTGAGATAGATTACCAGCAGAAGAGCGAGAAATACTTTGTAAATTAAATATAATAGGGTTGGGTGGGTCCTCTTTATCCCTTAATTAATATATATTTACAAGCTGATCGTCGTGGTGGGCGGTTGTAATCCAACTAGTGGGAGGCCTCTGTAAATATATATTGTTGTTAGTGAAAACATTAATTAATTTGGTTATAGTGCCAATGACGCATGTATTTTGTAATGTATTTTTATACGTTTTGAATATGCTGGTAGTTGACTACCCATGCTAGGCGTAATGTTCCGTACAGAAAACTATAATGCCCAGATTCTTCTGACCCCACTTTGGGGAGGCACAGACGACCCTTGTGGACGTGAACAAATATCCACCGTGTCTTTCAGGCACAGATATTTGGTCACTGCTCATTAGGCCTGGCAATACTAAATGCATAAACTTTGCCTTGTCCTCCCTTGTCTTGTTTTTTATCGTTTAAATATTATTAAATATAGTATGTGTGATAAGTTTTATTTACTAACCTTAATTAATATACCCTTGCGACATGTTGAATGTGAGTAGTACCCTTGCTAGCAATACCCATAGGGGGGACAGAATATCTTGTCGGATACACCTAAGTCCACAATATAAAAGTTTCTATAATCTAAAAAAAAATCGATAAAATTATATTATAGCAACACACAAACTTAGCTGTGTGCAAAAATTTAATGTTCCGAATGTTAAAAGTTTTATTAAAGGAATTGAGAAAGTGACAGAAAAATAATTTTACATACAAACACAGCACACATAATATAAAATACACGCAAATTTAATATAGCTTTTTTTATTCCGAAAGTAGAGAGTCATTAACATACTGTTAACATATCATTAATTTAAAATTATTAAAATTCATGGCTGAAAAAAAATTGGATTTTGAATCTGACAACTCAACTTTGACTTTTCGAGAAATGGATGACAAAACATCGTAAGATCTATTTATAAAATATTTTTGAAGTTAATATTTCTTTAGATTTTCAGATATTTCTTTGGAGACATTTCCATTTTGCGAAGGTGAAGATCTGACAATGTAAGAATTTTTTTATTTAATTACAAATAATTAAAATATTTTACAGCATATCAGATATTTTTAGTCAAACGCCTTTGTGTGAAGATATTCAACAAGTTCCATCGACATCTTTGGAATTGAAGAAAAAATTCGTAAAAAAAATCGAAAATTTTAATAACTTATTTTAAAAAAATATTTTCAAAGAATTTCAGAAAATGACAAAATCCGTCTCATCAATGCATATGAAAATGGAGAAAATTATAAAGATTTTGGAAGATTACTGGGAATCTCCAAAAAATCGATTGGAATCATTATTTCTTAATAAAATAAATGTGTTTAGTGATTATTTTATTTCTTTTTAGTTAAAAATATATATAACTTACATTTTATTGAAATAATTCCAAATTCATAACATATCATAAAATACCTAAAAAAGCACCTGAAATTTAATTATCAATATATTATAAATGCTGATTACAAGTAATATTTAAGAGCTTGAATAATGATCTCATAATTATATGAAATCAAAATTCAAGCCTTAAAATATACTTAAATTTAAAAAACTTACTTCTAAAGCCATAAATAAAATTGAATTGAATTGAAAATGAAAAAATGAAAAAATGAAATAAACTCTCTCATAAATGGTGAGTCATCAACTGATGAACACACCAACATGTATTATAGAGACTTTTAACATCTGGAATTAGGTGTAGACTAGGAGTATATACACCCATGTTAAACAATGTATGTGTATATAGAATGTATGTGTAAAATTGAAATATTCGCTCCTTATTGAAAATTTCATGTAAGGGCAAACATAGAATACTGCAAACATATAATAATTCTCTACCCCATAACTTGTAAAAATTATTTTAGGTTTTCACTAATATTGATTATAATAATTGTTAATGGGTTGGGTGTGTAAAAATATTTAAAATGTAGAAAATTATGAAAATATAGATAATTATTAAAAAATGCAAATGATGAAAATGTTGAAAATAATGAAATTGACGTAGAAATAAGGTTTTATGAATATGTAAGTAAATAATAATAATGAAACTTCTAAAAAAAAATAATAATTAGAACTTTGCAAATAATAATAATAATTCTTTGAAAATAACTTTGAAAATATTATTAATAATAAGATGAGAAACTTTCAAAATAACTGTAAAAATAATAATTTAAAATAATAATAATAATAGTAAAAAAATATTGAAAAATATTGAAAATTAATAAAATATTCATGCAAATGATAAAAAAGTTGAAAATCATGAAATTGATGTAGAAATTAAGTTTTATGAATAATTGCAAATAATAATAATAATAATAATAATAATAATAATAATAATAATAATAATAATAATAATAATAATAAAAATAATAATAATAATAATAATAATAATAATAATAATAATAATAATAATAATAATAATAATAATAATAATAATAATAATAATAATAATAATAATAATTTTGAAAATAACATCTTCCACGCGGGCGTTAATATCTTTCCAAATAATAATGATAAATTAAATTATTATCGATAATTAAACATCGGATCGAAATGTTACTAAAAATAGATGTTTTTGTTACTTAAAATAGAATGACCTTGACGAGTCATCGAATGAGTCACCGTTCTAAAATAATGATGAATCAGCGTATGAGTCATCGTTCTAAAAATAAGATGAGTCATTATATTTGTTCTTAAAATATGATGAGTCACCGCATGAGTCATCGTTCTAAAACGATGATGAGTCATCGTTCTAAAAATGTGATGAGTCATTGGGTGAGTCATTGCCTTTGTTCTAAAATTTTGAAGAGTCATCGAATGAGTCATCGTTCTTAAAATATGATGAGTCATTGGATGAGTCATCGTTCTTAAAATATGATTAGTCACTGGCTGATTCATTGTTCTAAAAACGATGAGTCATCGGGTGAATCATTGTATTTGTTCAAAAATGTTACTAAAAATAGATTCAAATGTTACTAAAAATGGATGTCTTTATTACTAAAAATAGACTGACCCTAATGAGTCATTGTCTTTGTTCTAAAAATATGATGAGTCATCGTAGGATAGGAATCTATAACTCAACTTAAAGGACTTGCACTGGGCTTTAAGATGAGCTATCGATCAATAAAATCTGTTGGCGGGAACATAAATCTTTGGGAAGAAAAAAAGTATGGGCCCTCTGGATCAATTAATAATATTTTGAAAAATAATAATAATTTAACTTTGAAAAGACGGTGGTCATCAATTGTTAATAACATTAAAACTATTAAAGATATATTTCTCAAAGATATATTTATTTAAATTTATTAATTAAATTATTATTATTTAAATTATTATTATTATTTATTAATTAAATGAACACAAGAAAAACAAGAAAGAAAAAGATGAAAACAAATGTATATATTTTTTTGAATTTTAGTTCATTTTTTTTAAATGATTTATCTTATGCTACATATATTTTCGAATTGATAAAATTTTTTATAAGAGCATATCCTATGCAAAATTTTTTTTATTCCATTTTATTAATTATTATGATAATTTTAGAGTATTTTAATTACCTATTGTCCACATTAAACTTTTATAGACAAATTAAAAATCTTAATTTTATAGTCAAATATTAACTTTACAGACAACTAATAAGTTTATAAACCAAATTATAGATTTCTTTAAAATATATTTTAAATAACAATAAAAAACTCAAATTTTATTCATAAATTTATTCATAGACATTTTTAATTTTCCAAATTGCTTTAATTATAACTCCATTTATCTTGAGTCCTTGAATAAGTATCTGAATTTGAGATTTTTTACCTTCAACTATCTTTATTTTACAATCTTTTTCGCAGTTGATAAATGAAAGTTTTTGTTTAAAATACTTGTCTTTATTAATTAATCGAAGAATTTCTCCAAGATATTTTCTATTTTCATCCCCAATAATATCAATTTGAATACTGAATTGATAGACTTTTAAATTAACTTGTTCCTACCAAAAATCAATATAGATAATTAAATATAAATACCTTAAAAGAATAAGCAATAGTCCATGTGAATGAGTATTAACATACCAATCTCCGTGTGGTAAATCATAACTAGTCATTATAACATCACCCTTTTCAAGCTTACTACTATAATCACATTTCACAAACCATTTCATTCTTTCATTATCATTATCAAACAAAAAGAAATAAGGATCAATAATCTTTACAACCATAAAAACACCCCATTCTTTACTGTTTGTTGTTATTAAAATTGGTTCTATAAAATGTTTATATGTATTTGCTAATAATGTTTTATTCTGTTCTAATTCAGCAGCTCTTTTTCTAATACTATGTGTGGTGTTAATATGTGTTCCATGAGACTCTAAATTTGAAATTCTTTTATTAAATGATGTAATCATCTCATTTATTATATTATATATTGTATTAAATTTAGTATCCATAATTTGTTTATCTTGGGTTTGTAATTTATTAAACCTTAATTCTAAATTATTATTAGAACGTATAAGTATATCATAACTATCAGTTAAAGCTTTAAGTTTACTCTCAATCTGAGTTTGTAATTTATTAAAACCCTCAGTATGTTTTTTATCAATTTCAATTATTTTTTTTTTATTAATAACATCTTTATCATCTACATATCCTTTATTAGTAGCATCAGCTTCATCAGCTGGCAAAGATAATTCTTTTATCTTGTGTCCATTTAAAATTAAATCACCTTTCATTGAATCACCTCTTTCATTAATATATCTCTTTTCAGTAAGAGATATAACATCTTCATCTTTTAATCCAACATTATATATTCCAAACTTATTAAAATTAGCATAATTCATTTTTATAGTAGTTAAACTTGTTTCAAATGTAAACACATTGAAATCTTTTCTCCATTAAAACTAATTAAATTCTCGTTTTCATCAACAATTCTAAAACTAATATCCATTATATTTTTTCTACATAATGGTAAATAATTTGGGGGATTCATTCTTTCAACTATTTTATATCCAACTCCAACAGTATTAGAAGGAAAGGAATATAAAATATTTGCATGTTTACCATTATTGTATGATCCCATTATACAATCACAATGAATATTTATTGTGTTTGTGGTTGTTAATTGTATAATATTTTTAGATTTAATAGGTGAATCCTTGATATCATATGTTTTAGCTTCAAAACCTAAAATAGTATGAAAGAAACTAGAAGTATCAACCTCAAGTGCCTTAATTTTTTAAAGTTGCAATACATTTTGAAGTTTTTACATCTGCTTTTATTTCCACCTCTCCATTTGTTTCTTTTAGAATTGTTTTAGCTAAATCTGGTATTTCATATGATCCTGGTTCGATTATAAAAGTGAAGGAATCGGTGGCTTTTTCTGACAACCTCTTAACTGTAGTAAATCTATTATTATTATTATTTATATTAAAAAATAGTATTAAAACAGGAAAACCATAAGAGTCCTAATTCATAATTTAAATCTTGATCTAAATTTATTGAATCTTCAAAATTTATAGTAAAGTCTGATTCTTTTGAATTTATTAATAAACTTCTTGAATATTTATCTGACATTATGTTTGCCATTTTTCTTAAATTATCTTCCATTTCTTATAGGATTATAATAAAGATTCTAAATCATTATAAATTTCTTGGATTATAGATTCAAAATCCCCTCCCTTATTTAATCTATACAAAACATATAAGCTTAAAATACCACATATTTTAGTATTCCAAGGTTGAACTTGTAAAGAATTAAAAGTATAGTCCTTCGGAGAATCAATCGGGGAACCATTCGGGGAACCCCTCGATAGATAGTCTTCAACTTCTTTAGTAGGTTTAATCCCAAAAGAATCAAAGTATATAGATTTATTCCTTGTTAAATTCTTATATATACAAACCCAATGAGATCCTTTCTCATTTGAATTTTGATAATTGATTATTATATTCATTGGAGTTTCTTTCAGAATGCCCTTCAGACTTGATAATTCATCATTCATTAATATTTTAATTTTTAAATTTAAATCTCTAGCATAATCTTTTAAATTAAAATTTGTTTTTGCATTTATTCCAAATGTTTTTAAAAAATCTAATATAGAGGGAGTCATTTTATAGGAGTTAAATTCTTATACTTATTAAATTTATCTTTTGAAATTATTCCTTGTTTTAACAAATCTTTAGAAATCTTTAAAATATCAGAATCTAAATTATTATGTCCTGCTTTCCTTGCAGATAATAGTTTTCTTAATTCAATAAAAAGATTTATAGGGTTATTACTAAATCCCTCTCCTCCTTGGCCCTGTCCTTCCTTATACCCTTCTCCCTCTGATAGTTCAACATCTGATACTTCAACATCTGATAAGTTCAATTCATCTTCAATGATTTGAATTTGAGGGTTTGTTTTATCTCTATCTTTATATTTCTTTAAATCTTGAATATGTTTTGCTTTAGGGCTACCATTTATTAATTTTATTAAGTTTAAATATTTATCAATTTCTTCATTCTTGACACCATCTGGAATATATCCAGAAATTAATCCATGAAAATCATCTGAAAGTTCAATGTCAACACGCTCTCTATTCATAAAAGTATTTGTTGAAATAATCGATGGATTATTTTCTGAATTTAAATATATATAAAATTTTGATTATTAATTCTTATTGTTTGAAAACCCTTAAGATCATAACCTATAATAGGTATAATTGATGGAGATAGTGATTTATTATTTTAAAAATAATTGGGGTCTTATGAGGTGTTAATCTTGAAAGAAATTCATCTTCTTCTAAATCTGTAGTATTTCTACGTTTTCCTACTAATCTTAGTAATTCCTTTTTAGGGGCTTCTATGGCTTTATGTTCAGTTGTTTTAAGTCCTTCTATAGCTTTAATTGTTGGCTCCTGTTGTTGTTGGATTACCTCATTTAATATTATTGATTCAGCATGTTGAGTTCTATCTTTTTTATTATATTTATCTTGTTCTGATTGTAATTTTTTTTAAAGTGCTAATCTTTCTTCATATACCATTTTAATGGTATTAAAAATAGTTATTCCTTCCAAGGTCGTAAATACAATCCCCTTCCATTTTTAATTTTACAAATACACCCATTCTTTAAAGATTTACACATTTTTTTTAAATCATCTTTATCTTTTGAAGATAAAGATTCAGAAGATGAAATTTGATTTTTTAAAAAATCATTTAAACCACGACCTTTATAAGGATCAAGATAGAGACCTTGGCCCCACTTTCCAACAGGCCCTCCCTCATATGGATTAAGATAGAGACCCCGACCCTTTTGAGCCTTTAAATTCTTAATCTCGACTTCTAGTTTTTCTTTTTCTAATTCTTTATTTCTAGCATCTCTTGAATTGCTTACGGTTTTTGCTATTCCTGCAGAGATTCCTGTAGCGCCAGTTATTCCAGCAATGATTGCAGGTATTAAAGCAGCTAAAGGAAGAAAACCTCCAGTCTTCATATGTTCTTTAACTTGTTCTTTTACATGTTTTCCAATAAAATATTTTTTACCGTTGATTACAACTGATTTATTTTTATTTGAATTTATTAATTCTTGTAGGGATTGCTCCGAAGGTGATTTTCCCAAAGATTCTTCTGTTGTCATTTTATAATAAACAAAATGGATGTTTGGAAACCAATTTTAAATAGACATAAGAGTAAATTTAATAATAAAGTATTTCCTGATAATTTTAGATTATTAATTGTTGGTTCTTCTGGATGTGGAAAGAATGTACTTGTTTTGAAAATGTTGCTTGAAGATGATTTTTTAGATTATAATAATTTAATCTTTTATTCTACAACTATAAACCAACCAGAATTACAACTTTTGAAATGTGGATTTGAAAATAAATTAACTAAAAAAGCTATAATTGATATTTTTAAAAATCAACATAGGTGTCCTGAAGAAGTTTTTCAACCTTGTGATATGGTTGATTGGTATAAGGAAAAGATTTTAGAATCAGATATTAATAATAAAAATAATTATATTTGCGAAGAGGGGGAGGGGCAAGCAATTCAAGTTTTATTCTCTAATAAACCTGAAGATGTTTTACATTGTGATTTACTTCCTAAAGATAAAAAGAATCTAGTTATATTTGATGATGTTGTTAATATGAAAAATCAAGAGATTCAAAAGAGTTACTTTACAAGAGGAAGACATAATAATTGTAATGTTATTTATATATCTCAAACATATTATGCTTTAGATAAAAATTCAATAAGAAATAATTCCAATTGTTTTATATTTTTTAAATTAGATCGCTGTGATAAGAATATGATTTATAATGATTTATTTTCAAATGTTGAACCTGATAAGAATATGTTTGATATGTTTGTTGATAATCATTGGAGAGAAAAATATAATTATATTTATTTGGATAGAGAAGAAGCTGAAATATGGAAAAGTTTGTTTTAGGGCTTGTCGACTTAAAAACTTGTTTTCTGTAACTCATTATTATAAAATCTACCTAATATTTTTTCATTATTTAAATCAATGATGCTATATGTTATTGGAGTTGTATAATGTATTTTATTTATAATAAAAATTTCATTTGTCCATTTTGCTGTGAATCCTTTTTCAAATTTATTTTTATATTTAAATATTCTTACTCGGTCACCAATTTTAAACTTTCGTTTTATAGTAGTTAAATTCTTAGGGGTTGTATCAACAATATTTACCACTTTAATGGTTTCAGGATTCATGGAAACATTTAAAGGTGTTGATTTTATAGAACTATGTACATCATTATTATATTCATTTACAATCTTTTGTAACAATTCATTGTTCCATTTTTGTTTTCCAATAGCAGTAAAATATTTCCACATTTTATTTTTTAATGTTCTATTTAATCTTTCAACCACAACTGCTTTTCCTTCGTTTTCTGTTGAATATAATTTAATATCGTTTTCATTTAAAAACTTTGTAAAAACTTTGTTATAAAATTCTGTTCCTTTATCACACCATAAATATTTTGGAATTCTTTGATATTCTTCAAATATATTTTCAAATGCTTCTGTAATAGAATATCCTGTTTTATTTTCTAAACATCTTGCAAAAGCAAATCTTGTATATAAATCTATTACTGTTAAAATTATTTTATATTTTTCAGGGTCTGATGATTTGGTTGGCATAAAGACTAAATCTGCAGACCATGTTTGATCTTTTTCATGTACTTGAACTTTTAAATATTTTTTCTGGTGTAATTCGTTGGCATATTTTATTTCTGATTCTGTTGGGGTTTGTAAACTAGTCTTGGATCTTTTAATCTCTGCTTGTTCGATAATCTTTTTATTAGCACATCTTTTGATTCCCTAGGAGGAAATCCTAAGCCTATAAAAATCTTACCTTTCATTGCTAATTTAACTAGAGCTCTTTGAATCTTTTCTTGGGTTGATGGATTTTGAATATTATTTAAATCATGTATTAAATTCACATCTGCAATGTGTCTATCTCTAAGATCTTCTGAATTGTAAGCAATATCATGTTTTAAAGCTGCTTGATCAATTCTATTTATTGGTTCTTCTCCTTGTTTTGGATTATTATTTTCATCAAGTCTAATATCTAGACGTGTTCCTGGTCCAGTATAGTTGTGTTTAAATAGATGTCTTTCACCTGGATATTTTTCTGTAGTAAAAGGTTTGAGAATACTGGATGTTGTTTTTGAAGATTGTAGATCACCTCCCTTGTGACCCTCTCCTCCTGAGCCCCTTCCACCGTGACCCTCTCCTCCTAGAATTGAAGTACTCAGAATTGAACTAGTCAAATTCAAATGTTTTTTTAGTTTTTAAATGTCTTGCTTTATGATGTTTTCTAACTTGACAATTACAACTTTCACATCTCCAATAGGGTTTATTTTTAGAATCAACTCTTAAAGACATTTTAAAATGTAAAATATCAAGAATCTCCCCTAACATTTTCAATAATTGAAATCTTTCCACCATATAATTTCATTTCTATTTTCTTTTCTTCTAATATTAATGTATATACTTTAGCTTTAAAATTAGAATCCTTTGTTATATGAAGTGTAACATCAACATTATTTATGGCTAGGCGATCATCTTGGTCTGATGTATTTATACAAAATATAGAATATAAATTTTTGAAATCTTCTAAACTTAATTGCGGTTCGGTTTTAAATTCTTTACAAGTTTCAATATAATTTAAATAGGGGAATATGTTTTCATTATTTTCAATATTAAATTCCATTCTATTTATTGGATAATAAGAATTATTTAATTGAAGTTGAATTGATTTTAAATTATTAGCTCTAATCTTTTGAATAAATAGATTATTATTTTTTTCAAATGAAGGATCTCCATCTTTAAATCCTATTAAAACATATCTTGGTCGGTATGCAAGATTTGCAACCTTTATAGAATAGGTTGCCCCTTCTGTCATACTGAATTCACTACATATTCTATTTAAATAATTTACATATATAGATTTATTAGAATTTAATCTTTCAAGGAGTTTAATCTCAGAATGTGGATTTAATGTCCATTCAGGTATATGAAGTTCAAGTGTTGATAATTTTAATTTTGTTGTTGCAGTTGCATCTCCATAGAATATTAATTTATCAGCTTCTACTCTATTACAGATGAGTTCTATAAAACATTATGAAGTACGCGGTTATAGTTTTGAAGGAATCCAAAGAAATGTTTTAATTCAAAATAACCTTCAAATTTATTAGATTTATAAAGTTCAACTCTTTTTCGATATCCAATATTTTTAGCTTTATCAACTTTTTGTTGAATAACCACTTCTCCCTCTTTATTTCATCTATTTTTTTAGAATCAACTGTTCCATTATCTGTATCAGGAATCCATCCTGTTAATTCACCATATTCATTTTTATAATCTTCACTTGTTAAAATAAAATTTAACATTGTAGAATATACTCCTGGATGTAAAACAGTTTCAATTTCTGATGATCCTAGTTTTAATCTCATGTTGGAGAATAAATTTGGAAAGAAATTATTTTCTAGGGTTGTTTTTTTATTTGCTTCAATTTCTAATTCAACTTTATAATATAATTTTGCATTACAAATATCTATTGGGTTTGATGTTTGAAGAGATTGAAAAACTATATCACCCCTACGATTTAAGTTTGCAATAGATCCTGAAGTTGGGGAGATTTTTAAAATATCATTTTTCTTGATTTCATGAGTAAATTCTTTATTATAATCAAGATTTAATTTATTTTTTTCTTGAATTTTGAGATTTATATTATTCATTTTTATATATTAAAAAATCATTAAAACTAAAACCCATAAAAATGAATGAAAGAATGCAAAATGAATTGAATGAAGTTAAGTATCAAAGAATAAAAAGAAGGGAAGAACATCATTAGAATACATTAATGAATTAATGATAGAAAATGAAAAGTATAGACATTTTTATATTAATGCTGCAAGAGTTGCTGATAAAAGACTAGATAAAATTAAAGAATTAAAGGAAAGAATTAAAGAACTTGAATCACATATTTAAATATTTTTATTTATTTTATATTCTACCAGTTCAAATCTATCAGAATTGCCAAACTGGCAGCTTATATTTGCCAAGACGGCGACATGCCAGCATAATAATGATAAGTAGTGGATATAAGACCCACGTACCCTCAACCCTATTGGAGATGTGGGATTTCCATTTCATCTCCTTTTTTCTTTATATTTATAGGGTTTTATGGAAAAAGGCTTTGAGTATTTGTTTTTGAAATAAAGGTAAAAAAGGATTAAAAATGAAAGGAATTATTGTCTTTTTTACTATAAAATATAGGGATTGATGAACACTAATCCAGAGGGGTTGAGGGTACGTGGGTCTTATATCCACTACTACTTTCGAACATATTATATTGAAGGTAATGAATAGGAGGTTTACATGTCATACCAATAACAAATGTACTACAGTGAAACCTCTCTAATAGGACCACCCTTGGTTCCGGACCAAAAGTGGTCTTTACTAGAGGTGGTCCTATTAGAGAGGATTTTATTTTTATAAATAAAACTAGACTTAAATTGAAGATTTTATTATAAAAACTCATCTAATGTTGTTTGTCTCGTCGATTTGGTCTAAAGGCTGAGATTTGCTGGTAGTATTTGCAGGAAGAAATGCAAATTTTATATTGCTTAAATCCATTTTAGGATGACACGTTGCATTATCCAATACTATCAGGATTCTTCTCTTTTCTTTTAAAAGCTTCTCATTGAACTTGGTACACCATTCCTTGAAAATTGTACTGGTCATCCAAGCCTTTCTATTTGCATGCCATTCAACACCCATTTTAGACATATCGATGTTTTTGAAGCACCTAGGCCTTAAAGATTTATTAATTATGACCGGTGGCTCTTTTTCTCCCAACATATTAACACAAAGCATGATTGTTATTCTTTGTTTGGATTTTTTACTTCCATATGGTTTTTCTCCAGCACGACCCAAAGATTTCCCTGGCAACATTTTATAGAATAAAGCAGTCTCATCTATGTTGTAGATATCTTTCTTTTCATAGTTTGTAATAACATCTGGGATTTTCGAAAACCAATCTGATAGCACAGATGGTTCTACGGAAGCAGATTCACCTGATAAAACCCTCAAAGTAATATTGTTTCTCTTGAGGAATTTATCCAACCAGCCATTACTAGCTTTAAACACATTGTTGTTTAGACTAATAGCTATCTTCTTAGCTGATGCTTTCAACAATTCTCCGTTAATAGGAAAGCCTCGCAGCACTTTGTTTTCATACCACTCTAGAACATACTCATTGATAAGTTTAAACTGCTGACCTTTGTTAGTCGTTTTAGTTTTTTATTTGCATTATTGTTCCAAAGCTCCTTTATTTCTTCTTTGTTAACAATGATATTGTGGACTTGCGTTTTACTACAAGAAAATCGTCTTGCAATAAGTCTCTGTCCTTCTCCTCGCTCAGAAGATTTAATAACATCCATCTTCTCGCTCAATGTAAGCTCCTTTCTCGTTTTTTTTACTCCCATTTTAATTTTAAAAAAATATTTAAACAAAAAATATTTAAACAAAAAATATTTAAACAAAAAATATTTAAACAAAAAATATTTAAACTAAAAATATTTTTTACGAAAAGTGGTCTTAACGAGAAGGGTGGTCCTATTATGGAGGGTTATTTGTCCCAGTAAACTACTGTGTATATTTGGTTCCGAAGAAATAGAGGTCTTAACTAGAAGTGGTCTCTTTAGGAGGTGGTCTTAAGTAGAGGTTTTACTGTATTTTCTATTTATATTAGTGCTATTTATATTAGACATTTTTAAATTTAGATAATTAAATATTTTCATTTAAAACTAATATTAAATGATAAAACGGTTTTGGTGGGGAAAAATACTAGTTTTGCATATAGGACATGTAAGATTAAATAAAGTTAATTATGGAGAAAACCGATGGAGAAAATGAACAAATAGAAATTAATGAAGAAACCGATGATTATAGAAGAGGTCATGTTAACAGATCACGAAGAATATTATTGAATAAATTTTTTATCTTTAATTTTGTTCTAGTTAATTTTTATGTGTTGCCTAGTATTTAGTTGAAATATTATTATTATTATTATTACTAATATTATTATTATGATTATTATTATTATTATTATTATTATTATTATTATTATTATTATTATTATTATTATTATTATTATTATTATTATCATTACTATTATTATTATAATATGCTTATAAATGTCATCAATCCCGCGATGACAAGAATGATAGTACAGTTTTAATTTTTAAAGTTTTAAAAACTATTTTTCGTTTTTGTTTTTTTTTTAAGTTATGAAGTTTTATGAACTAAAAATATATAATCTTTTTGTTAAAGAATTAAATTTTAAATTCTTTTTTAGATAAATATAGCTTAAAATATTCATGAAACTTTGACAGAAAATTTTCATGAAAAAAATGAACACAAGAAAAACAAGAAAGAGAAAGATGAAAACAAATGTATGTTTTTTTTTTGAATTTTAATTCATTTTTTTTAAATGATTTATTTTAAGCTATTTTTTTGAATTATAAATATTTTAATTGAATTTTTTTATATATTATAAAATATTTTATAAGGGTATATCCTATGCAAGATTTTTTTTATTCCATTTTATTAATTATTATGATAATTTTAGAGTATTTTAATTATATATTGTCCACATTAAACTTTTATAGACAAATTAAAAATCTTAATTTTATAGTCAAATATTAACTTTACAGACAACTAATAATTTTATAAACCAAATTATAGATTTCTTTAAATAAATTTTAAATAACAATAAAAAACTCAATATTATTCATAAATTTATTCATAGACATTTTTAATTTTCCAAATTGGTTTAATTATAACTCCATTTATCTTCGAGTCCTTAAATAAGTATCTGAATTTTAGATTTTTTTACCTCAAACTATCCTAATTTTACAATCTTTTTTCAGTTGATTAAATGAACAGTTTTGTTTAAAAAATACTTGTCTTTATTAATTAATCGAAGAATTTCTCAAGCTATTTATATTTCATCCCCAATAATATCAATTTGACTACTGAATTTGATAGACTTTAAATTAACTTGTTCCTCTACAAAATCAATAAAATAGATATTAAAATATAAATACCTTAACAAGAAAAAGTTATAGGATATTTCAAATATTACATATTATATTGAAGGTAATGAACCAGGAGGGTTAACATGTTCATACAATAAGATATACTATTTCTATTTATATTAGAACTTTTTAAATTGAGATAATATAAATATTTTCATTTTGATGGATGCATGCTAATTAA
>CAUHTR010002362.1:0-59801 GCA_959609185.1 Schmidtea polychroa
AATAATAATAATAATAATAATAATAATAATAATAATAATAATAATAATAATAATAATAATAAATAATTGAATGATTAATTTCAAAATTTAGGTATTTATTAATCATATAATAATTTTTAGCCCCATGCGATATTCGATTATTTTATAAAGACATTTAGGAAGCCGATTTGCCCATTATATTATTTGTATATTTACAAATTATAAACATTTTTAAATATTTATTTAATTTTTAAAATATTTTTCTTTCAATTAATTGATTTATATTTTTCAATTTGTCAGTTCACTACTTAACTCGTATCCGGCTTGTTAAATTTTTCCTCGTGTTAAAAAGTGATTTACAATAATCTTTATTTTTATGTTCAAATTTTTAAATAAATTTTTTTGTGAAAAAAATATTGATTTTTATAATTGACAGAATAATTTTTCAGATTGCTTTTTAACTTTGCGTGGTTTGGCTCACTTTTCATTTCCCAATCATACCATGAAAGATAGAAGCAGCAATCGGGATGAAATGGTTGAAGAATTTCAAATCTTGCTCACTCAAACCGAAGATTTACTTAGGGAATATAAAATCAACGATAACATTTATTTGAATGAAGATAGATTTGAATCTAACTGCTGTCCAGAGTTTATTATCACTAAGGGCCTTCATATATTCAATTTTGAATTTCAACTTCCTGCTCATTTACCTGCTTCATTCGTTGTACCAGATGTGCCGGAAGCCGAGTGTTTCCATGCTTTTGTCATTTACAATATCAAGATAGAAGTAGTAAATGTAACTCATCAAGTTAGCCACAGCCGGGAACGGGATATATTGGTATTTAAATCGCTTGATTTAACTCAATTTCCTAAATTAAAAGTATGATTATTTGCAATATAAATTATTAAAATATCAGTGAAACCTGTTTATTGCGGATTCTGTGTAACGCGGATATTTGCATATAACGAACAAAATGATTTAGCATTGATAAATGTTCCGCTTAAAGGAAGTTCCTTAATATAACAACCGCCTTTTTAGCGAGGACAAGAATCATAGGCCCAAACGGATCCGCAATAAACAGATTTTGAGATCTTTACGTCATTTAGTCGAACACCAAGTATCTTTAAATATCTAGTGCTTTGAAAACCGAGTATGGTCTAAAATTTGTTGACTCACTAAAATTCCTAAAATAGAATACTAAAAGTAAAAAATAAAAGGTGAAAATCATTAATTATAATTGTTAGCCCCAGAACTTCTGGTATTAATTGGATCCATTTAAAATCAATATTTCGAGTACAACGTTTTTATTATTTAATCACAATAATATTTAAACAAATCACATCATAATTTGTTTAAGGAGTTTCCATAAAAATAATTAATGCATAAGTAAGGATTTCAACATACAGATAACATACAATAATAATTTATTTTGTATTTTAGAATATCTCTACAAGGACTATTGACAAGGACTATCTTATAGTCGAAAACTTTTTCATTAAATACATTTGCAGTAAAAGGCTAAAATTATCATTTTATTGTTTTAAATAATAATAATAATAATAATAATAATAATAATAATAATAATAATAATAATAATAATAATAATAATAATAATAATAATAATAATAATAATAATAATAATAATAATAATAATAATAATAATAAAACTATCGTCAAAAAAAACTAACAATCCCGATTCCTCAAATCCAATAATCAATTAATAAGACTCAACAATATTGAAATTTTATTTATAACACAATTACACTACTACTAAAATTTGTTGTTTTGTAATTTATAATATTTTATGTTAAATTTTTGTCTATGCTGATTTCTAAAAATTAATAAATATTTTTATTTGATTCTGAATTCTTTTAGTCTTTTTATTTTTAAAAATCAAAAAATTTTCTTTATAAAGCTATTGCAAAATTCAAATGAGACCTGGATCAACATTTAGATCTTTCCTAATGTCTTAGTACGTCTTTACATCTTTTAGAGATAAGAATTTATAGAAAAACACATTTTCTATTTAACAACTTTAGTTTTCAGTGTCAAAAACATTCCTATCAAATGATTAATATATTTGATTGTTTAAACTACTTTGAAGTCATTAAATCGTCAGAATTCAAATAAAGCAGATTTGTTTTTCATGTGGAAATGGAAAATTAATGAAGGATCATAAATCCAGAATAAATATTAAGCTAGATTGGTAATTATATTATCATTATTGTTTGATGGACTGAGATTATAATTTGCTTATATTCAATAAGCCATTAGGAATTTATATTTAAGCTATATTTCCCATTTTATTGTAATATTTAAGGTATAATTATCAATAAAATCATATTCCTTTTTGCTTAACTTGGACCATATTTTTTTCTTGTAAAATTTCCTTTATATTATTTATATTTCGACTGAAGATTATATTAATATTTTTTCCAATTTAACTCAAATTTTCACCAATTCCAAAGATTGCAGATATCAAATAAAAATAAAAAAATATATAGATAAAATCAAATATTTATTTATCGAAGAACATTTCTCAAAATAAATACAATTCATTCATAAGTGAAGACTTTTTAAGTCCAAAAAACATATCGGACAAAAACTGACAACACTTGGAAATAACTTTGCATATATTCAAAGCAGCGCATTTAAGAATTATTTATTATATTTATTAAAACTTAAATTTAATTCTTAAAATTAATAATTATTTTACAATAAGATCTAAATCAATATTACAAATACATAATTAAATTTTTACTAACAAATTAACTTGAAAACGAATAACCAAATACTACAATGATCATACTTTCTTCTGTCACTCATAACTAAAACATAAAAAAACGGATTTAGATAGATAAATTTAATGATATTAAAAGATAAAGATGTATAGTGCCTGAAACATGTACATTTACGTTTTTTAAGTTTTTTTTAATTATTATAAGAATTTTTTTCAAATTTCACCATTGATTTATTTTCCATTGACATTGTATTTATTAAAAAGCTTGACTATAAATCAGTAAATATATCGATGTTTTTGATATTCACGAATTTTCGGCACTACTTTTTTTTCTTTGAAAAACGCAGTGCCCAAAATTTACTGATTCATGGTCGAGCATTTTAATAAATGCAATTTTTTTTAATTATTTAAATTAAAATTACAAATGCATTATTGATGTAATAAACAAAAATTACGTTTTTTAAATATTCGCATTTTCTTGCCACCTTGTTTTTTTTCAATTGTTCAAATGAAAATTAAAAAAGTTTTGAATCGCAACAATTTGTGGAATATCGTACCGCTTCACCTCAACGTCCAATGTGTAAGTGCATTAACATCAATCTCTTTGTTTTCTATTTATTTCTGTGCTATCAAGTTTGAAGTTTGAAAAAGAAAGATCAAAGCATTGTTATGGACCAATATCGATTATGGGCACTCATTAGTTTTTGCCAAATCTCAGTCATAGAAATGGTAAAAATATGAAACGAAGATCTTAATTCATTTTTCCAAAAACTTATATAAACCTTGACATGATATATTTTTGATTTCTTATGAATAATGTATACATCAAATGACATAATTATTAAAGATTATGGGAAGATTAAATGAAGCCAATTAGGGTCTAATATTTCTCAAGTAATTCGAAATCTCAAGAATTTCGAAAGTTTTTAGTGCATTGTTAAGAATAGGATTTCTATTGTCTAGTAACTACTTGTAACTACTGAACTGTATATATACCGTACTATACAAACATATATAAAATATAAAAGTCAATCATTCACACCCATAAATACAAAACGTATGTAAACGAATAAATAAGATTACTGAGTATTCATTTGTGAAATGATGACTTATTTGCATAAATTTTTCGATTCAGAAATAATAAACATTTTCCAGAATATTTCGTACAGTTGCATTTTTCAAATCTGGAGACTGATTATAAACATTGTTTTAATTACTAACTGTATATAAACAAAAGATTTAAAATGAAATTAATTAATTTTAAAATACTTTTTGAATGCGGCCCATTTGGAGGCGACAAATTTCAATGTGGCCTATGGAAATAAAAAAGGTTACCTACCCCTGGTCTAGGAGTTGGTGAAATTATAACTTTCTGACTAAGTACATAAATTTATAAAAAATTTTAAATATAAATATTTTAAATTTCTATTTATTCTAATATGTAATTTCAAAAAACTTGAAAGGATTTTCTTAAATTTATTTGCATTGCTCTTAAATAGTATTATAATATAAAAAATCTGTAAGAAGCTTTTAGAAATAAAGTCATTTTTTAAAACCTATTTATTAAAAATGCTCCTTTGGGGGTGACATTGTGGTGAAAACCAACTGAAAACCACCGTATATCTATTTTAGGTAATGAATTTATATTAAAAAATTCCTGATAAACATATTACGAATAATACAAAAAAAGAGATAATTAAAATCAAAAAATTGTTTTCAGTTTAACTAGAAAATATGTCTGTAAGAAACACAATCTGTCTTAAGTAAAATCATTATTTCAATTCTTATTTTGGTACAGATAAACCTGCAACTGAAAACGTTCTCTCTGCCTCAACACAAGTTTCTGTAATTGTTTGCAAAGCCTAACAGAAACATTACATTCCGAATAATTTATCCTACTAATTTGCTCAAAAAATAATTATATATATATATATATATATATATATTTCATAGTGTTGAGGATACCTAAATAGTAAATAATATTATAAATAATTAGAATAACTTAGGAGAAAACCGATAGGGTGATTGAAACGACATTCTGAAACTTGGAGAAGAAAACAGAAAGGAAAAAATTGAGAAATGAGGAAGGAATACCAAAACTAAAGAAATTTAACAATAAAGCGGATAAAGGTCACTTATAATTAATAAGTTCAAGAAAGCAAAAAGGAATTCCAAAATTGGAAAACAAAACACAAAAACAAAATCGGCGTCTCCGAATTTCTAGAGATAACCTGAGAAATAAAAAAAAGTCTGGAAAATGTCAGAAGCCGAAATGGAAAAAATGACAAATTATCCCGAGTGCCGAATTGTCAGTGATAAGACAAGAGCTGTTCAAATTATTGGGAGACAGGAATGAAAAAATGAATTATCACAAGTTTCGAACAAGTGCGGACTATAAAAGCAAAAGTCTATTTAACGGAATCAAAAGTTAGTGATCGAGGGAAAAATTAAAAAGATAGTCGAAGAATAATTTGGAATTAAACAGTAGAGAAAATTAGAGAAATTAAAAGTGAGAAATTAGAAATTGGAACTTTGAGAAAATATTGGAACTAAACGGCGAGCTAAAATTGAGTTCAATAAGAAAGGTTTTAATTATACTGAATAAATTCAAGTCAAAGAAAAGGAAATTCAATTCAATTCACCAAACTTTTGAGTCAGATGAGTGACTGGTGATTGTTCAGTAATTGGGAATTACATATGTAGAACTATTCCCCGCGTGGTGTTGTAATAAGCTTTGTAAAATTACCGATTTCAGTATTGAATCTATAGTGATGTAATCAATTGTGATAATCAATAAAGGTTTATATTGTCTGAGAATTGTTATTTTGTGGATTAAATAAAGCACGCGTTGGAGTCAGAGATTTGATTGGTAACTTTTAAATATTACTACCAATCCAATAAGCCAATAATAGTTTTAATATTTTAATGAATTCATCCGATTATCTAGAGAATGTTGTTATACCTTTAAACACTTACATTGCGATCATTTGCAAAAGAAATGGGTGAAACTTTATTCATAAATCCTGTTGCAGTTTTTAAGTCAATTTTACTCATTTTTTAGTAGCCAATATTAAGTTTTATACTAAGTGAGATAGCTTTTTTTGTTGTTTATTTATAATTTTAAAAATATATACAAAATTAATATAATAAAAAATATTGTCTAAATATATGCTATATTATAATTTTATATTTAAAAGTTATAATAATATCATTTTAGGATAAAATTACATTACGGAAAGAATTTCAAATTTCAGAATGTTGTGCCTCCAAAAGTAAATTACTTTGTGAGCTAACAGTGAATAAATGTGCATTCGTTCCCGGAGAAATTCTGAAAGTAGACGTACTAATAAAAAATGGATCAGCGAAACCAATTGAAAGCGTGCAGTTATCTTTGTATCAAGTATGTTGTTTATTTTTCTTGATTTTTAAGAACTGTTAATAATTGAACTAATTATTTTGAAACTGCGTCAAATCTATTTTGGAAAAGTAAAACATTATTGGATAATAAATTTACATTATTTATAATTGTTGAGGTTGGTAAGAAAATCAAAAAAAAAGTATATATAAAAGGAAGGCATAACAAAAATTGGTAAAATCAATAAAAGTACAAAATTAATTAAAACTTACTAAAAATCAAAAGTCAATATTGAAAACATAAGTGCAGATGCATTATCAAGAATAGAAACCGACATCAATGCACTTAACATACCACCCATCATAGAGTTAGAAAATTTAAAAACTAAATAAAAAAAACAAATAAAAACAAATAAATAACACACGCACCCACAAGGTTTAGTTGTACAATTTTTATAATTCTTTTTGTTGTAGAACACAAAACAAAAACACAACTAAACCATCTCAAATCACAACAACATAATTTTATTATTTTTGTAAATATGTAAAGCCGTTTAAATGTTAACCTCCGGTTTTAAAAGGGGAAGTTCTGTAATGTATTGTTATATTTTATTTTATTTTATTTGTTGGTTGTTTTAGTTCAATGTAAGTAATAATTCTGCACGTTGCACGTGGAGAAGACTTTTTTAACTTTTTTTAAAAAAAAATAAACTATATAGCGATAATTTATCATAGTAAATTATCGCTAAAGAAAATGGATCACAAATAAAAAATCAATAAAAAATTTAAAAAACTATAAGAAGAAACTATTCAAGGATTTAACTTAAATAGAAAATATTCAAGTATAAACGATCAAATATACCGAAAAGAAAATATTCCTAATCTTAGAAAATATTCAAATATAAACGATCAAATATACCGAAAAGAAAATATTCTTATTCTTATTCTTATTATTATATATTTGAAAGAAGGTGATCAAACAAGGTTGATTAATTTATATTCTTTTTAATAAAAGTTGTAGTTATTGTTGGCGTTTATTTATCTTTTATATTCTAATTGATAGCTAGGCGTACACTCGACTTATTCATAACATACACGCACCGCCAATTGTCCCAAACAGTCATTTTTGCGGAGACTCTGTTGGCCTCTACAATCTTCCTCTACTCAATATCTCCACGTCATTTTTCTTTTATTGAATAAGTAACACAACAAGAATGAAGAAAGTGAAGTTTAAGTGAAATGTTGCAGCTCAGTTGTTGATAAGATTAGATCAATCCGTCTACTGAACCAGTGTAATTTGCTGCTTTAATAATGACGATAAAAATAAGCACAATTCAATTAAAATGAAACCAATTTAATTAGAAATTGACACAATAAATGTTAAGGCCAAACTAATGGAATAAAAAAAATAAAAGTATCATTTAAATAAAAAACACAATATTAATTAATATAAATTTTATCAAATATATTACAAATGGTGATGTTTTTAATGATGATTTATATTCATGCAAACCTTTTCAATGAACCGATTTATTGGTGTCAGTCTATGAAATTTGGCATATTTTCAC
Source organism: Schmidtea polychroa (assembly GCA_959609185.1). Classification (NCBI taxonomy): domain Eukaryota; kingdom Metazoa; phylum Platyhelminthes; order Tricladida; family Dugesiidae; genus Schmidtea; species Schmidtea polychroa. The sequence goes on from CAUHTR010002362.1 coordinate 7,643, forward strand.
AGATAATTTAGTAGAAATAAATCCCCAAATACAAATTAAGTGCAAATAAGTTCTTAAATGCCAAGGAAATATATGAGAGTCCCTCTAAAATGGCCACTTGCAAATCAAAAAACTGTAAAAGTTCATTAATGATTAATATATTATATCTTAATTAATATTTTGCAATTAATATTTTATATCTTACATTATTTTTATCGATTTATAAAATCTGAAAATTTCAAATTTAACTTCGATTTGTTGATTGAAATCTCGAATTTATTACGTTTTGTAACTATTTCATATATGTGGCGGGATTTTAATTGAGTTTTTCATCTAGATTGTTAGCACTAAATCAGAAAAGGGAGAAAAATCAATTCAACTGAGGTTGTTTTCAATAGGAATGGGATCGGTTAGTCCTCACAGAGCTCACAATTTTTCAGATAATATACATATACCTCCTGTGGTTGCATCTGGTTTAGTCGGTTGTGAGATTCTCGACGTCAGCTACTCTCTAATTGTAATTTTTAATTACTTCTTGTTAACTTATGTTAGACTAAATTTTCAGTATGATTTCATCTCGTTATATAAATTTATTCTAATTATCATATTTTATTTTATTATTAATATTATTATTATTATTATTAAGTGATGATTTCTTGGTAGCAGCATTTAGTATTTAATGAAAAAATTTTCGACTATAAGATAGTCCTTTTTTTATCTTATAGACGAAAATTTTTTCATTAAATACATTATTCGCAGCAAAAGGCTTAAATTATCCCTTTATTGTATTGTTATTATTATCATTATAAGCGATGATTTCTTGTTAGCAACATAAATTAAATTAACATTTAGATTATTAGAAAGCGATACTCAAATATCGGTTTAACGATATATTTCTATAGTCTCACTGTCATCTTCAGGTAACAAAAATAGATATTATGGATCTATTAAACAACTAAAACTATTACTATAATTTATAATTTAATATAAATAATTATTTATTTTCAAATTAAACATTATTTCCGAAAATATTTAAAATTTATTTAAAATTAAATTAAAAACTTGCATATTTAATTTTATGAGGTTTTTTAATCAATTAAATTAAAATAACAAATGTATTATTGATATAATAATAAAAAATTACATTAAATTATTTAAAACATTTAAATGTTAATAAATAATTTTTTGTATATTGTATGTATTGATTGTTGTTGTTAAATTAAATAATTAATAAAATTTTTTAAAATTAAATTGTTTAAATATTCACATTTTCTCGCCACCTTGTTCAATTGATCAAAAGAAAATTAAAAATGTATTCAAAAATCTGGAATCACAAATATTTGTGGAATATTGTACCGTTTCACCTCAACATCCAATGTGTAAGTGCATTAACATCAATCTATCTGTTCTTCGTACTTTTGAGGATATCTTTCTTTGCCATTACTTCTCTGCTTGACAGTCATTCTCTTTCGTTCAATTTCGGTTTTATTTTTACTCGAAACTATTAAATTTAACATAATTTACTTTTACAACCTCAACATTTTCACATTCACTTATTTCAAAAATATAAATAAAACAATTCGAGTTTTTTAATACATCGGTTGACTCTCTTTTCGGTTAATGTGAGTTAGGATAATATAGAATCTATTTCCTTTTTCAATTGACATTATATTTATTAAACAATCTTGACTATGAATCAGTAAAGTTGTCGATGTTTTTTTTATATTCAATAATTTTTTCAATTTTCTTTATCTTTTTTTCTATCGATCGATTATTTTATGTAATAATTTGAACTAATTATTGCAGTTTTGTGTGAAACTGGAGCAATACTGTTATGTTTAGAAACATCAATCACACAAAAAGATTAACACAAAATGTTACTTCTGTTTCAATCTTTAAAAATTTAAGAAAGAATTTATTTTTTGTAATGTTGAAACATAACTGAAAAATATTCTTACTTTAAAAAACCCTGCAATTAGAATAAAGTCTTATTTGGTGAACTATTATATTGCTAAATTGTTGAAAATTTATTGAAACCTTATTCCGTGGATATAATTTCTTGCTTGATTGAAGAAACAGTATGAAAATGTTTGCAGTATTAAAATCCTATGAACAGGAAATCATAAAAGTTTTAAAACAAACTTTATACGTTACGGATGTGACTAGTTATTAATAACATTTTTGTTAGATATATTGGTAGAATAGCAATTTTAGAATTCATACAACAAATTAAGAAATTTGGAAAAAAATTAATACTTATTTTGTAAAGTACGATATATCACAGGGGTTATTATATATGAACAGATGCGATGTATGATATTTGTATGGCGAAATTTGCGGGTAAAAAACATTACAGAAAAGTTTTCTAATTTTAGAATAAAAGTTATAAAATAATTTTTAGTATGAACTAAATGAACAAATAAATATTACGCTTTTAATTTATGAATTTAACCCATTTGGTACCAAATCTTTTTTCTTTACTTTACATATCAACCTATAGCAGATAGCAAAAATTTTATAAACAAAGTTAATACATTTTTGATGCCCATTTGAAAATATTCTGTAAAAAAATATTTTTAAAAATTGCACTAAACAATTAATTTTTTTATTTTTAATTTTATCTAGCAATCTTATATATCATAGGTCGGCAATTTTCGTTTTTTAATTTGTTACTTGAAATAATTGGATCCTCCATCAGTTATTCATATTCGTTCTTTCCATCTCTCATCATTTTTCCTAAATAAAACATAATATTTTATTTATTAAAATATAATATTGTCTATTTCATTTCTATTTATAAATTAATGGATATTTTCAGTTAAAATGAGAGATTAAAGGAAATGTGAAAAGTTTTTTCATCATTTTATAAATAAAGTTAATTCACATTAATTTTCTTTCCTTGATTGATATTCTTTTTTAAAACAATATTTTTAAACTGATGTCTTTATTTTATTTTACTTAAAGTTTTAATGTTATTATAATTTATAATTATTTTTATTTATTTAATTAAATTAATTTCATCTTAAATACAATTCATCTAAGATGGTGATACTTAACCGTGGGCTGAAAACACACAAATATCCGCAAAATTATGTGAAAAAACCATATATACATGTATATATTACCGTTAAAGTATGAAATCCGTTATTTCATAGAATACCTAGTTATTCATGGCTTAACTAGTTATTTCATAGAATAACGTTCTGCAGCCCATTAAAGTGTAAAATAATCTATATCATATATCTCGCTTTTCAAAATGTCAACGAAAAATACATTTACCTTCCACCTCTACTGCATTACTGAACTATTCCAGGCCATATGGAGAGTGCCCGAAGTTGACAGAGGAAAAGGTGATGCCAAATCTATTTTAGCTATCATCATAAAAATAACCGAAGAAGGATTTTTTCAATTGGGCACAAGAAACGGCCGCATAAAACAATTATATTCCCGATCTTAGTTCAGTGTCTGCGAACAAAAATTAATTAAAATCGAAAAAGTACCGAATGTAGAAATATCGCTCCGCTCGGTTGCTACAGCTCAAAGTTTATGTACTGGTCAGGGATTTAAAAAATTTAAAACCCAGTGTGTCAACAAAAAATGTTTTTGTTTTAGAAATAATGTTCTTTGTAATTCCAAGTGTCATTTTTGTAATCCTTGTTGTAACAAATGATTTTATGGTACGTTTCCATAAATACCACTTATACGCTGAATAAATTAAATAAATTGCTTCTTTCATTTTAATTGTCTATCATTAGTTTATTTATAGAATACCTAGTTTTTTCATTTTAGATAAATTGTTTATTTTACACTTTAACTGTCTCTTATTAGTTAATTTATAGAATACCTAGTTATTTCATAGAATAACTAGTTAAAGTGTCAAATTATTAACATATTACACACTTTAACGGACACGATTAGTTATTTCATGGAATAACTGCATTATATACTTTAACGGTAACATATATACCATATACCATGTATATCCAATTTAACAAAATTATTTTGTTCTGAAAAAGGTTTTGAGGCGCCAATTGTACATAATAATTCTTGATAAAAATATGTTTTTAATTATGTTTTTTTTATGTTTCAATTTCTTTTTCAAATTTTTTATATTTTTGTAGTCACATTTTTAACAATTAAATGAATTTATAATCATTAAAAATCTCGGGTCTAAGGTTTATTAAATTACAGAATGTTTTTGTTAAAAAATTTGTCCTAAATATTGTTATCAAATGAATTCTTTAATTATTTTACTGAAGAGAAAGCACTAAATTGTATTTGATAAATAATTAATTGTTTGTATATTTCGAAAATTTTAATTAATGTCAACATTATGATATAATTTTTTAACTATGATGTCAACTTGTTTTGTTTAAATAGTCAGAATCTTTCCATTCTTCATTTTCTAGAAACCATTTGTCAAATATTTTTTCTGGTTTTTCTAATGATTAACTTCCATAAAAGATAAAACTCATCAAACTTTCTCCATCAATCTCAGTTAGTATGAATGAATCTTTGACATTCCAAGATATTCGCTATTGAAAACAATTTTCTACCAATGCAACTTTTGTGTTAATTAATTGAGTTAATAATTTTAATTATTTTTTAAGTAAACTCTATCAAATAATATTGGTCGTCAAAGAGTAAGACATTTTATATAATATTAAATAAAATCTATGCAAAATTAAATAAGTTTTGTATGACAAATACGCAAATAAGTAAACTAATTAATTTTTAACAAATTCTCGGTGTTGCAAATATTGAGGATATCTAAATAATAAAATTAAATAATTGTTAAATGAATGAAAGGATCGCGAGGAGGGAGAATGTATGAAGTAGAGGATGTATCGTTCCAGAATTCTGAGAGCAGAAGTGAGAAAAAGAAATCGAAAAACAAAATCAATAAAATTAAACAATATCCCATGGTTGTTCTTTATTAACAAGTAAAATGTAAAAAGGGAAAACAAAATTAAATTACAAAATTAATGGAGAGAACATTGTCTGATCGGAAAAACATTGAAAAACAAATTATTAAAGTTATTTATTGCGAGTATTGAGTAATTTCAAGTTAAAGTCAAGGAACCAACTAGATCGATTTTACCAATGGTCGAAATCAGAAACAGCAGTAAAGTGATTGTGAATCCCAAGTTGTATTGCAGTGGGTCCTATAAGCACGCAACTATGATACGCTTTGGGGTCAAATATTTATTTGATTTTTCAGATTTCACCGATAACCCTAACACAATTAACACTTTTTGATTGAGATAAGATTAAAACCTAATATTAATATATTAATACTGGAAATATTTTTTCTAATTTAATTATTTTTTGTCGAAAATTTAAAATAAATTTTTTTCATTTAGTGCCCAACTTTCGGTACTTTCTATTTCAATTGTTAACATTGTTAAAATAATATTTCAAAAAAAAGAAAAAGGCAGTATCAAAAATTTATTTAAAATTGGAACAAATATTAATTTTCGGTGAAAATCTAAATGATGATAAAAGAAATTTTAAAGAAAGTTATTGTTATATCCTCATCTTTTAAAAAAACATCTTGATAATACCTTGTTAGTATTAAAGTGTTTTTGTTATATCCATGTTTAAATTTAAATGGCACATTAACTTCAAACTTATCTGGATTTATTTACTGCAAGGCATGAAACTCAATCCTACCTGGAATCGAATTAAATTATATTACTGTTAGGAAGGGAAATAGCTGTAAAAATTTATTCTCCAAGAAAAATCTCCAACACGCTATAATACAGCTCTTCATTGCATAATATCTAAAAAGGAAGTTTATTGGTTTACATTATTGATACAAAATATTTTCAAACACACATACATACAAACATTCAAAACCAATTATCAAACATCATAAGTAATCTATAATCTTGAAACTACGATTTTGAAATATTATTATACAATATGATAGTTTAATTAATATTAATGTTTCTGTGTAATATTTATTTATCATTCTTCCTTACAATTACAATCAAGTCTGAGATCAGAGATGAGGGATTCAAATGGTACTGATAAGAGTTTAATGATCTTTAGACTAGTTTACACGAGACATCATTAACTATCACAGCATACTTTATTTTAACTCAGTCATCCGTTTACAATTTGATTTTACTTGATAATATTATTGTAAATTTAAGGATTATTTCATACAGGGTTATGCATAAATATAAATAAAATTATTCATAAATATAATTAAATTAATCATAAATATAATTAAATTAATAATTAACGTATTTAAAATAATGTAAAATAAGATTTACTTTTAAAAAGCAATTTTAAATCTACATATTATGATATATATTATGATAATTATTCATTTATTAAAATATCAAGAATTTTTTAGTTATTAAATAGATAGTATTTTTTTTGAAACAAGTGATGATTTCGGTATTCCGAATAAAAATAGCTTTAAAAAGGAAAGAAAAGACAAACTTCCACCCTTGAAATGATTCAAATGGCACGAAATCAATCAAAGAAATCTTTGAAGATCTGGTTATTTCTTTAAACGTCATGTATAAGCTTGTTGACAAAATCTGCAAAAACATGGCCAATGAAGAGGTTTTATCTGTAAAAAATGGAAGAAGAAAGCTTCCTAATGTTATAATTACTCAATAATCTCAATTTTTGTTAAGAGATTCTTCGTATAGCCATAAAGGACTGGGAGAACAATTAGCTTCTGAGGGTATTTTCAAAAGCCAAAGTACAATTTCAAAAAAATTTCAATTTCAAAGAAAAAGACTTGTTAGAATTCCAGAAGAAATATGCGCGTTCAGTTGAGTATTTAAACGATGACAATCTCCTTTTTTTGGATGAAAGAGGTATAAATTTATATCAATCTCGCAACTATGAATATTCGCCTGTCAACACAAAGTCTTACAAGTTAGTAAAGTATGATTGGCTATGAAATAAGAGACGGTGCATTTAATGGCAATATCTTCATTAATTTTTTTAAAAATAAGCTAGTACTTCATTTTAGTTCTTATCCAAACTATGATATACTCATTATGAATAATTGTAGGTTTCATCATTATAAAGATGTGATTAGCCTATTAGAAGAAAAGAGAATATGATATATGTTTACATCTCCTTATTCTACTCAATTAAATCCTATTGAGGAATACTTTAGTTTCCTCAAATCTCAATTTTCATCTTTTATGAATAATATTGTTTCAAGACCTGAGATAAAACAAAAAATTACAGATATTTTAAATGATGAAATGGTTGATTTAGAGGGTTGGTTTAGAAATATGAGTTGATTTGTTGAATTTATCTGATAATTAATTAAAAATATTCAAGTAGTTTTATAAATAGTAATTATTAAATGTTAAAATTGAACCTCTTAAACTTATTTTTGAGTAAAATATGTTGATCAACGAGTTTCTTTAAATATATACATTTTTTGAAACTTTTTCTATTATTTTAATTATATTTATGATTAATTTAATTATATTTCTGAATAGTTTTATTTATATTTATGAATAATTTTATTTATATTTATACATAACTCTATAAATATATGCTTGTGGCAAATAGAATAATTATTCAAATGTTACTTTTGAAATTTAGTAAACAGTTATTTGAAACCCTTAATAAAGAATAAATATTTTATAATAATTCTTCAGATCTCAGAATCTCGGTATTTTTTATGAAATTTCAAAACATTTAATTTACCGTGCTCTAAGTCGTATTCTTACACTAATTAAAGAAAAGTTTTCAAAGTAAAAAAAATAATAATTGATATCACAAAATGTTTTTAATGGATCGTTTAATAATTTAAATTATCGTAAAAAACTTTGCAATTTTAATACATTTTCCATTAACCAATTTAAATTTTTTAAAATTCGATTTTAATTAGATTTTAAATTAAATTTACTAAGTTCTTGATGACTGCTGATTGAGATGTTTGATTTCAACTTTTATGAGTTTTGGAAGTTTTAAAATTTTTAAAAATTTGAATTGAGAAACCGAAATTTTATGAATTTTTTGGATAATATAATTTTAAAAAATTAATGAATTAGTTTTTTTGAAAAGAACAATTTATATAGTTTGAATTTAAATTCTACCTGATGATGATAATGAGTCTGTCGAAATATATTGTAGTTTTAGATATATCAAGCTTTTTTTATTATTGCATATATATATATCGAGCTTTTGGCTCTCATCAGTACTATGCAGGAGACGCGAAGATTTCTCTTCTCTTATTACTGATTCAACTCTATTGTATACTTTACCTGCTACACTGGAAATCACATCACTTGCAAATTCGCTAAATCACAGAAACAAATATCTGCCAACTTGTAAACATGGCGTATGAAGAATCATATTCGCCTCTGGAGACACCGTCATACACAGAAACTGTTTACAAGTGCATCCGTAAACCTTTAGCATTTTATTATATATATATATATATATATATATATATATATATATATATATATATATATATATATATATATATATATATATATATATATATATATATATATATATATATATATATATATATATATATATATATATAAATTGCTAGGAAGAAAAAGTTATAAGAATAATGTTAAAGTTATAAAGTTATCTTCTTATTTTCATTTTTTAATATCAGTTAAATTCGTTAAAAATATGTTAAATTTTTAAAAATTTTGATATATAAAGGACCGTTCAGAGTATAAAAAGTTCCAGTTGGTAAATTTTATCGATTTCTATGGTGCTCAGAAATTTTATTTGGCTATTCATAAAATGTTGTACCAGTTGTTCTGACAGGGTAACTGTTTTAATGAAATGGCTTTTGCGCAACAACTGTAATTTAATTTTTAGAAATAGTTGAAATTTGATTTCACAAATCAAAGTTTTATTTGCATAAAAAATAATTTCTATCTTTATTACAGAAATAGTAGATAGAATTTGTAAATATTTTATTCAAATTCTTCAATAGTGAAAAAAAATGTTACTTGTCCATCATTGGAAAAGGGAATTGCGTGATAGCTAATGGCATATATTTGCTAATGTATATCTCCACCAGTGATTTTATTTTCTAAGAGCATCTGGAGCACTAATGATAATAATAATTATAATTATAAAAATGATAATAACACTGGTAGTACTTTTTGTACTTTTTAAACAAATATTTAATTATTCCACATGATTTTATTTTGAATAATGATTTGAAATTATGATTTCGTATGGATATAAAACAAATAATATAATGATAATATAAAATACTTGGAGAAATTGGATAAATTTTGGATCATTTGATAGGAAACTTGATTTTCAATTAACAATTAAAATTAGAATTTATCGCAAATTTTTAATTGTCAATGTCGATTATATCTCAATTGAATATGTTGGGGTTAGTATTAAATATATATATATATATATATATATATATATATATATATATATATATATATATATATATATATATATATATATATATATATATATATATATATATATATATATATATATATATGGTTGAACGCCAAATTGAAAGTCAAATTCAGAAATAATAATGAAAATAAAATGAGGGGTTCACGGGGAAAGTTATAACGAAAAACCAAATTAATTAAAATTAATTAATCCGTGATGGCAAGTCCGACCTTATGGGAAACCCGAATGCTGAAGCGAACCCAAAGTGCAATGAGACCCGATCGATTTGATAAGAAAGGGAATTCCCCCGAGCGCAAATCTGGACAAACAAATTAAAGTAATTTGAAAACCGTCAAATGTTTACCTAAGATTCCCGAGAAATAATTGTTTGCAATAAACCTAATTCTGTAGATAATTGCCCTTTCAGAAAAAGTATATAAAGAGAGCTCAAAAACAGACATGCCGCCAGTTGGTCAAAGAAACAAGAGAGACGTTTGGCGAATAAAGTAATCAGCGATCGGAGGACGAAATACAGTAATTGAAAGTAAAGTTTAAATCTCGTACCAGAAAAGGTGATTGCTCCTTGGGTCGTCTACCTCAACGAGCGATATTTATTTAGAGAGAAAGGCGCAAATCTGGAGACGAATTGTAATTTTGACTGAAGTTTAATGAAGTTTTCTGTGTTGGATTTCGATTCATTTGATTAAATAAGAACAGGAGGATTCAGAGAAAACCGACTTGAAAAATAATAAACCAAATATAAGATTCTAGATATTATAAAAATTTGGAAATTATAAAATTAGTTTAGCAATAGCGCTTGATTGTACTGTACGTTTATTCTTAAAGAAATCGGCCATTATAATATTTGATTATAATATAAAAAATTCTAATAAACGGCATTATTGAATCCGACAAACATCAACAGAAGTTGAAAGAAAGTAGGCAGCGCCGTAAATTTTTTAAAAGCCATAAATTTGATAAAATTGAAAAAAAATTGAAGAATTATAAACAAAACAAAATTAAAGAAAATCGAAAAAAATTAGTTTAATATATAAATTAAAATTTTAAATATATGCAAAAATAATTATTATTTTTTGACATTTTTTGTTTATAAGTTTTAAAACTTTAACAAATTGAGAAGAAAATTTTGTAATAATCTAGTTATCCACATTTACGAATTAATTTTGAAATTAAAGGTGAAAAGAATATATTTTTTATTGTTTTTTTTGTTCGTTTGTTATCCTAGTCATTGAAATAAAATTATGTATTATATAATATTAATATATGTATATGCAATAATGTGTAATATTATTAATAAACATAATATATTTTTGTAAAAATTGTTTTTTTAGGGACGCATTATAGTTTATAGCACAAGGGCGACAAATTTCTAAAGACGCCTTTGAAAGTAGGGTTTATAATATGTCCAAGGAGATTGAGAATGTTAACGAATCTGGCTAATGACATACTTGTTGTTGATAGATTTTATGAAATGAACCTTTAGTTGTTCTATATACGCCTTATAAGAAAAATTTGGTTAATACTATATAATTAATATTTCTGAGGAAACCATTTATATTTAATTTAAAGTTTTAATTTACAAATATAAATTCCCAATTTTTCTATTTAGAAAATATTGCTGCTTAAAATAATATAAAAAGCTTATGTAGATACTTTTATGTACTAAATGGAATATGTATATATTAATACTTTTGCAAATCACGACACCAGTGTCACAAATAATGAAAAGAAAAATACTAATCACAACAAATTAAAAAAATTTCATTTAAAATGTTTTTTCATTTAAGGCTCAACTTTTTGTTTTTGGAGACAAATCTAAGAGAAAAGATTTGTATCTAAAAATTCCTATAACAATTGGTAGTGATCCAGTTAAAGATGCTTCTTTCGGAGAAAACAAAGAAGGTTAATTTTTAAAAATTGCTTATATATGATTGTTTAATATAATTATAATTGTCATATGGATATAGGGTTTCACGACCAATTTAATAATATTTGCAACCAATTTCATAATTTCTCGTTCAATTCCATAATTTTTGCAATCAAATTCATAATATTTGCAATCAATTTCATAAAAAAAATTAAAAAATAAACACCAATTTTATTAAAATTTTAAAGTTAAACTTCAAAAAAAATATTCTTAAAAAATTTCAAGCTAAAGATTTACTATTCAAGAATCTCCAGTCTTAACTCCGCTTTTTGTAAATATTTAAGCATTTTTCGAAAAAAAGAAGCACAATGTTCAGGTGTTATTTGATAAAAATTGTCGGTAATATTGCTTCTTAATTCTGCTTCAGTGCGCACATTGCTGCGAATGACACAATTTTTCCAAACGGAAAACACGTTTTCGATGGGGTTCATAAACGGAGAATAAGGCGGAAGGTATTGTATCCTATAGGACGATATTTCTGCGTCATCAATCAACCACCTGTAATGATGTATGCGGGCATTATCCATTATAAAGATGGGGGAAACTATTCCTAAGCGAATACAGCAATCATGGATTTCTTTTAAGTATGTTTTAAAATCTTCACCATTAACAGCTCTTTCCTGGATTTTATGGTTCATATTTCTGCTTCTTGCAGCCGGCACAGAGAGATAGGCCGATGATCCTTTGGAGCTTCTTCCACGAGATGGGCGTGTTACCACCGCAAATCCAACTTCATCGAGGAAGACAAAATTTTTATCATCACTTTCAATTTCTAAGGTTCGTAACATGCTTGCATAAACGGCTCGGATCTCAATTGTCGAACTACAATTTCGACGTTCAGGTACCAATGTCACGCGTTTCAGTGTGTAATGAAACTGGCAAAGCGCACGATCGACGGTACTGATCGAAACATTGATTCCGAAACTGCTTTGTATCCACTCCTTTATATCTTTGAGGCTTTTAGTACACTCCCCATTAACGTTTCTCATGAGAGCCTCTTTTACGTGCTCTGGAAGCTTAGAGCGCTTATCACCACCTCTCTTTTCAGCAAATATTATACCAGTTTTTAAGTATTTTTTAACAATACTATTTACAGTTTGATATTTAATGCTGTACATGGAGGATATCGCTGCTACCGAATGCCCTTCCAATGTCTTTGTAATAATCCGCTCTCTATCATTAGCCGAAATACTTACATTTATCTTCCTAGGTATGCCGGTTTCTTCCGCGACAGGAGAGGCGGACGCTGTGTTTGTAGGGGTTGCCAACATCAAAGAAACGTTTGTATGATTTCGTTCCTCGGAACTTGGTTCTTCTATGTCCTCTTCTAAGTTTGAATTGAAAATTGAATTTGACATGGGGGTTTAATAAAATATTTTTTAAATTAAAAATAAGGATTTTTTTATGAAATTGATTACAAATATTATGAATTTGATTGCAAAAGTTATTAAATTGAACGAGAAATTATGAAATTGGTTGCAAATATTATTAAATTGGTCGTGAAACCCTATAAAATTAGAAGTATTAGTAAATCATTTCTGCAAATTTTTATTAATTAATAATATTTGTGATTTAATAATTCTTCACTCAAATACGAAACTTTTTTGTTGTAATCTTTATAATTGAATCCTTTTGTTTGTTTGTTTGATTTTTCACTTAAAATACAAATAAAATACACAATCATTAACACTTTCGAGGACTTTTTAATAAAGTTGAACAGAGTAACAGTTTTTGTTTTTGCACAATTTTCGACATTATCGTACTTAAATCTAATTAAATCTAAAACGCATGCAAACTTTCGATATATAAAAAGCGCCGCTGAGATAAGTTTCTATAATAACTTTATTTTAGACAGTTTTGAGAAAAAAAAGATCGCTGAAAATGGTTTTAAATGTATTTTTAAAGAAACTACGTTAAATTGTAAATGACGAAATATCATAGTAAGAATTATTTTTGAGTTAAAATTAAGTTAAATATTCATTACAATTTCTGATATTTGTTTAAGAAATGTTTTAGAAAAATACATTTTTGGCGATTGATTTAATTATTAAAAATATTAATTAATTAAAAATATATCTGACTTACATATCAAAATAAAATCCAAAATAATAAAAAATAAATTTCATAAAAACCTGAAAATTATATAAAAATAATTTATAATGCAAATGTTGACTAAAAGTAATTTTTAAGAACTTGAATAATCATCTCATATCTATATTGATCAAAATTCAAGTCTTAAAATTTACTTAAAATTAAGCATCTTACCTGAAAGCCATTTCTAAAATGGCTAAAATTAATTTCTAGAAAAATGAAATTCATTAAATTGGTGAGTCACCAATTATAGACTAATTGATGTACTCACTAACAACCACTATAGAAAATGTATCTCAGTGGTGTTTGGTGTAATACATATTTCAATAAAAAATGTGCAGGCATTTAAGATATGAAAGAATGAATACTATTTTTAATGTCTGCAAATTCCTTTAATATTTAAGTTCTTGATAATTGAAGTCATAATATAATTAAACTCAAGAAATTATTAAAATTTATTATATTAATTTTTATTGATTTCTTTTATATATTTATTTCGCGTATTTTCACGCATAACTTTTTAAAACAACGTAACTGGAGTAGATTGTTATATTTTATTGTTTTTATGGTTTACAACAAAACCTCAATTAGGTTTATTTTATTACGATCTTTTTCGTTCCCGTAGTGCCTGGGAAATAAAATGTTTGAAAAGACTATATAGCGATAATTTACTAAAGTAAAAATACAAAAATTAAAACATCAATAAAACCTATACCGAATAACCATGCAAAATATTACAAAAGGAAGATTAACAAGAAATCACAGTTTATAAGTGTTAAAAAGAAATTCAGACAGAATCTTAAGCATGGTAAATATTAAAAGAAAATCAGAGGGAAGTTAAGATTTCATCGTTTATAAAGCATTAAAAAGAAATTCAGAAAGAATCTAAAGCGTGATAAATATTAAAACGAAAATCAGAGGGAAGGTTAAGTTTATGAAATATCAAAAAGAAAGTCATAAAGAATTGACGACTGTGGAACTCTAGAAGAAAATTCGAAAGCCGAAAATTTTATACAATTCAGTCCCCGATCTTCTGAAGTGCTAATTATTTTCGTTAAATAAAAGTTGTAATCGTTATTGTATATTTTTATTAACATAACACATACATTCACCTAAGCTGTCCGAGACAGTATTTTTACAGGAGACTCGGCTGGGCTTTACAGACTTTCCTTATACACGAAATTACAAGTGCTCACAATCACAACAGATAATAAGATCACTTTAAACAACTAACCACCAAAACAGCAACTCTAACTAAACTTGTTTAAAAAATTGCTATTCTAGAAAAATAACATTACGGAAAATATTTTTCATTAGCCTTCGACTATAATTTGACACGGAAACCGATAAATCTTTAGTCTGAAAGAGCTTTTTCATTAGCAGGGATCATATGTACTGAAATTAGGATTAATCTAAGTGATATAACAATTGATACAATTTGCCTAATGCATTCATATTTAACAGCCCACAATGATCTGGATGTAGACATTTTTTGTTTAATTAAGGAATGAATATTTTTCGTTTATTATCGAAATAAACTTTTATCTTAAATTAATATGAAATTGTTAATTATTTCTTCTTACATAATGTTATCCTTTACTAATATGATTATTGTCATCATATTTATTAAAGAACTTGACTATGAATCAGTAAAGATATAAAAAAACATCGATATATTTATTGATTCATAGTCAATTATTTAATAAATAAAATGTCAACTGAAAAGAAATCAGTGGTGAAAATTGAAAAAAGTTCTAATAATAATATTTTAATTAATTAGTTTATTAATTTACATTTTTCAATTACATTGTCTGTGGATCCCCATACAAGTTTTATCTAGAATTACTATCTTCATCTTTAACTTTTCGTTTGCTCCCTGCTCATACTTTTCTAATAGAAAATATTAATATTTTAACCCGATAATTCTTTATAAACGCACGTGTTAACAATTTTAATATCTAATCTTTTATTTACTTAACGAAGCATTTATTTGTTTTCAGTTGTTCCTTGTTACGCGCTTTTTGATTACAGCACAGGAGCAGTTATTGAATATGTGCCGCTGAAAGTCACTTCTTCAGTTCATCATATGCTTCCAGTATATCGTTATTACAAACCCGCGCCTCAACGAACACTTCGCAATTGTTTCAGCCAAAATTACAAGTCTCTTTCAAGAAGTATTAGCGGTCACAATATGTTTCTACACCAATCCATGTCTTCAATTAAAATTGATGAGAAACCTCCTTCACTGGGCCTCAAAAAGCAATTCTCCCCATCGGAATCGGACATTGATAAAATGGATTCGCCAAAAATTTCAACGAAATGCAATTCAATAGAAAAGTTTTATGTCGACAGAATGAGTGACGCTTCAACCTTTGAGGTTCAAGACTCAATCAATTTACAAGATTTTGCTAGAAACCAAAATTTAAATTTTAAATATTATTTAAGTGAAGAAAGCAGTGACGTTACGGAATCTATTTGGTAAATAATTTTATTGTCTATGAAATTGTGTTAGAGAAGCTGGCTTCTTTATCTCTGCTCCGTTAGCAAGTGTCAAAAGACTTCTAATTGTGTTTAACTATTTTTGGCTTTTTCTTACTGAATGTTATCTATTTATTATGTTATCTACTGATGACAAATCAGTTAGAATTATTTCATAGAATTTCATAGAAAAATTCTTAGTTATTTTATCTGTTTATAAGTTTTGATATTTTAAGTATAATAATAAGTTTGATGCTCGTTTAGTGGATTTTTTACAAACTTTTACCATTGCTATGCAATCAGGCACATCGAGAGGGAAGTTTTGGAAATCACCAAAAGGACTTTCGTTTTTGTGAAGTTTTATGGTAAACGTAATAATTAGAGCACCCGGCTATTTGTCTTTATAAATTCAACGAATATCGAATAAAAATTTCACAAATATTTTGAATTCTTCTTTCAGGAACGGAGTTTTCAATTGGCATTAATCAACGAGATTTTTATGCGGATTATATTCGGATAAATTGCTTTTAATATATTTTGATTGAACGATAAACTGTCCAATCATTTCAATCAAAGAATTATATCGAGTTTTTACATCTTTTCATCTACCCATTATTTTTATGAATATTTTGTAACAAAATCAAATGCCTTGCGGTAACTATCTTGATTAATAATATAACATCTCAAAGTCACAATTCACTTTCAGAATCTGTCTCTTCTTTGAAAGCTCCTTCTGCTTCTTTTTCATTATCCTCATCAATGGAATTTTCAGTCTCTTGCGAAACTTCATTGGTAACATAATATTTCTATTTCCATTGTGTTGTTGCTTAAAAGACACTCAAAAACAAATAAATGTAGGATGTAATTATGGTTAAAATTATTTAAAACATTTAATATACAGTATCGGACAGCCTAATTGACTTACCCATAATTTGGCCTTTACTTCATTATTTCATATCTGATTAAGTTGAAAAATTAAACTGGCATTTATCTCATCCTTATTGGCTAATGCGAGAAGAAATTTGTCGCTTTTGATAATATATTCTAGTTTTAATAGCGAAAATGTAAAAAATAATAACGTAAATGTAATATTATGACAAGGATTTACGTTAAAATAAAAAAAAACAATCATTGAGATTCAAAACATTCAATATTTTGTGACACCTCCACGAAGAACAATACATGACTAGATGCGTTGGGGCATCGAATTGAACAGATTAACGCAAATAGAGTTTAAAGCTTCAAAATGGACCACATTTTCTCAATAGTGTTCAAGTCAACGGGAAATAGGAGACAATTCATGACTACAAATTCTTTTTCTGAATGGAAATCACCGGTCACTCTCAATTTGTGACAAGGTGCTTTGTCGTTTTGAAATATTCAATTTTTTGGTTTATCGACCCACAATTAAAAGCTTGGTGACACCTTGTTTTCCATAACGGAAATGTATCGTTCTAAGTTCATCCTTTGACTTACGGCAAGAAAACATCCTAATCCTTGTCTATTGAAGAATCCCCATTCCAAGGCACGACTACAGAAGGCTCGATGAGTTTCTTGATGTACATCACATATGAAATCATTGATGGATCGCCGAACAAATTGAGATTTCCTTGTAGAAACTTCAACATAGGTCTCACCTGATAATATTACATATAAACACATCGTGAGTTGCATTTCAGCTCTCCATTCCGGATCAGATTGATCGCGGAGTTCCCCGTCGGTGTTGCGAATTCTACCTGATTCTATGTCTGGGGCATTGTTCAGTTTTGGGTGGTCTTAGAAATGATCAATATAGCTGGAGTCAGCGCCGGCTCCCTCTTGATGACGATTTCCTGCATCACCACATCCTAATCGTCAATTCGTCAGACATTGCGCTATCTCCGTGAGCCATGTATCACAACTCTTTGTCAATAGTCCCTCGCGTCGATCGGGAAACGTGTCCATTTCGCGTGGTTCATTCATACTCGTCATGGCCGATCAGTACCTAAGTATACTCCTGAAGATTAATTTAAATAAGTAAATATATTATCAACATTCTTTTAGAAATCAATTCTGATCATCGCATAAGAGTTATCTGAAATTCACGTTCATATATTCAAAAGTTTGAACTAGGCTTTTATTTATCAAACACTTTTCACTTATCACTTTTTATTATTTATTGCCGGATTCATTTGGTTTCACGTTAGCTGAAAGAGCCTGGGGTGAGTGTTTGGGTTGGGTATAGTGGTAATTCTCCATGTTGCCTCCTCATGCCATTGACTCTACTACTGATCATGTTGACGTGGACAATGTTGGCAATAAATAGCAAAATTGTAACTATGGAGATACTAGTACTACTTTAATAATATAACGATAATATGTGGCAATAATAATATGGCTGTCAACACCAACAAGAACATTATTAAGGATCATGGCTATGGAGTTAGTAGTTGTGATTGTTAGTATGCAGAGTGTAAATGGATCCTACGTTCAAAAGTTACAATATCCAAGTTACAAATTCAAGTTCAAATTCAAAACCTATTTGAAATGTTTGTAGAAGCTTGATAATCAAGACTTGTAATCCCGAATGTTGATCCTACAATACAGTTGCCTAATCCAACAATTAGTGAGTTTTTGTATATTTTTGTTCAGTAAATAAATTTTGTTACAAACTGTGTTAATAATTATTAACCAATTTCATATTCATATAACATTCACCCCAACCGTCCCAATACAATTTCTTTACCTAACATACTACTTATAATAATACAAACATCCTATACATAATAGTTTATAAGTCATTGATGTTTTCATGCGTTATTTGTTAACTATTTTGTTTCGTTGGACTTATGATGAGTGTAAGTTTGGCTGCCTACCGTCTCAATGTTTTATTCAGGTGACTACTTGGTCATTCTAGTTTAATTGGTCAAATTATCAATGACGAGTGCCTAGCTTTAAAGATGTTATAAAACCTTTATCATCTTACTAGTTAAAACTTGTATTTGTACTGTACTTTGTTGCTTATACATTTCTAAATTTTCTGTGTGGAACACTGGGCATCTCACGCTTAAGCCTTTTAGCCCATTAGCGTTAATTATGATACACTTAATCAGATGAAACTTACTAATAAGATTGACAATTGGTCATGGTCTAACTGAATCGATCAAGGTAGCATCTGGTTATGTTTAGAGTTAATGAATAAGTCTATTTGCATTCATTAATGCCTATAGCAACGATTATTTTTTTGATAAAATAATAATAATAAACAGTTTATTTTAATACAAAAGTCCTGATGAACGTAAAGAGAGCTTAATGCTCGATCTTTCAGCTTTATATATTGTAATCTATTCATCATTTGGTAAAGAGATAGTTGCCTTATGCTGGTACATCATCATCTATTTAGTCGTAGCTACATGTTTCGATATAATTGATAGCTGGACATCACTGGTGCTTTTATTGATACTTTCACCAGTGTTTTTATTTCAGTTTTGTTTAATCCTATCCTTTCATTATCGAATCATTCATCCTATTCCAGGTACCTAAAGTTCCAACAATCGGTAATTCATAGTTGTCTTACATTTATGAATTTTCTCGATTCAATCACCAATATCCTTGTATTTCTGAAAGTTTCTATATCAGTTTCTTTGTCAACATAGGGTCGTATTATTAAATCCAGCTTTAGAGTTGTCTAAATTCCTTCAGACAGCATTTCCACGCCCACTTCTAAGCCTAAAGATATTAAATATTCCGACAAGGGTTTTTATACATTCGTATGCATACCACTGTACTCTCGTATAGGTAGAATTTATTTCTCTAAAAGAAACCATTAGAGATTTTTCTCCTGGAGATGAAGTATAAAGGCACAAATTTATTGATTTTTAGGTGCACGTGCAAATATTCTTGATCAGATGAAAATGTTCAGACCAATTTTTCATCCAATTAAAATTTAGTAATATCGATCTATCTATAAATGATTTCCATTGGACACATTTCCCACAATCCCTTTATTGATTTCTATCCTGACATTGAAGGAAATATAGACAACGGCACAAATTTATTGATTTTTCGGTGAAAATGTCAATAAATTAATTTTTCATCCAATTAAAATTGAAATATTATAATAATATCGATCTATCTATAAATTATTTCCTTTGGACACATTTCCCATAATCCCTTTATTGATTTATATCCTGACAATGAAGGAAATATAAACAACGGACAAATTTATTGATTTTTCGGTGAAAATGTCAATAAATTAATTTTTCTTCCAATTAAAATTCATCAATCAATAATTAAAACTGGAAAATTAAAAATTATTCAATCTATAAATAAATTCAACAGAAAAAACAATTACAAATATATAATATACCAAAAAAATTGGTAATCATTGAAAATTTGGTAAAAAATAGCAATCATTTGTTTTAGACATGCAGAAATAGCAATTGAATATGCAACAGAAATACGGTTAGGAAATTCAGATTAGAATATTTCAAAATATCAGAATACAGAAAGTGTTATTTCGTTTTCTGACTGACAAATTCCATTAGAATATCTTTTGCAAGACTTTCAGTCATTTCGAGCAACACGAATCGCTCTTTCTACGTCGTTTTTATCCCAGAGTGAAAGCATTTCCGTTTTGAGAGCACTACATGAATCGTCAGGAATCTCATATTCGATATCATCGTTGGGATTGCAATAGACGTCATCATCCATATCATATTTTTCACTTTTACTCGGATTTGTATTTACGCTGGAATTTGGTATCAAATAGACATCATCTGCAATAGTGTTGTCTTGCGATTCGTAACTCACAGAGTCATTGGGACACGAGTAACAGTCGTCACTAATACAAATTGAATTGAATGTGCTTTCGTTTAGTAGAGAGGTTTTCACATTATTCCCATTCCGTGAATCAAAATAATTTGGATTATTTTGATTTCTCATCAAATACGAGGGATTCGGATCTGTGGTCGGTTCATTAATAACACAATACGTATCGTTCAATAACGAATTGCTATCGACTTTGTTTGATTTAAAACTTTCATTCAACGACATTTCGGAATAAATTGGAGATGAGCCGCTAGCGATATTATTACATTTGTCGACTCTGAATTTGGGAAAGAGATAAATATTGTGGCAATTAAAACATGATCCATATCATGAATTTCCCCAATTTAGTTCTCGGAGAATTACTTAATGACACGCATATACAAATAACCTAAGTATAACAAGATTCCATATAACAGAGGTTGCAGACTCGTGAATGCCAGGCCCCATCAGTTCAAGAAAACAATTTTATCAGTCTAGTCTTAATATTTCAACTTATAAAAAAAATTTACATTAATAATTTCAATTCATTTTTATTATGCCAATAACCATTATTATTAATCAATAAATATTTATTAACTTTTTTCCAATTTTATAGATAACTATTTTTATCTTGTAGATATACATATATTTTTTGATATTTACGAATTTTCGGCACAGCCTTTTTCTAGTGATTTTACGTTGTGTCGCATCTTGTGCAAGTGATTTGATATACAATGTTCTTTGAAAAGCAAAAACCTTTGGTAGAGAAGCGGCAGAGACAATCTCGATGAAACAAGTCTCATATTGGAGAATTTTGAGATTTTCAAAGTTGTTATTTCAGAAGGTGGTGAAGGTAACTGGTGGCAAATACTCTGTATTGCAAATGCAAGATCTGATTATATTACATGTCTTATTGTTTAAGAAAGGTATGCGCGTTGACGTGTTTTTGTCTATTGTGACTATTGGAGCTGTATTCATTTAAAAATGATTTCTCTACAAACTATTTTGGGTATCCATTTTGCGTAAATAGGGGAAACACAGAACATTCCGAACAAGACATAATGAACATATCAAAAAAATATTACAAAATGCGTTCAAAAATACATTACAAAGATTAGCCACAGAAACTCTTATCAAAAAGGATAAACCCTCCATCAACGTTCAAAATAACTTTATATTTTCAGTATATTTTCAAAAATTAATTAATAATGATCAAAATTCACTTGAAAAAGGCAGTGCCTAAAATTCGTGAGTATCAACAAGCATCGATATATTACTGATATATAGTCTTCAAGCTCTCTATTTAATAAATTCAATGGAAAAAATAATCAGTGGTGAAATTGGAAAAAAATTTCTTATAATATATATAAATTCATTATAGTCTAATATGCATTGTAAAAGAAACCAGATTTTGGAAATCATGTTGTTTCAAAAGGGCAATGTTAAGAATCCAAAATTTATTACTTAACGAGTACTTATTGTAAATTATTATTATTTTTCTAGACCTCAATATAACTATATCATATTACCGTATCATTTCATCCAATTTTCCAAAACTGAAATATTTACTAAATTTCATAAATTGAATAAATTTCACATAAAATCGAAAAATCTTCACAATATTTTCCATTAATTTGATATGCATCATTTGATATGAATATATAATTAATTTATGAATACCTTCCAATCAAATAAGTAGCACAATTGATTAACACAGTGCATTATCTAATACTAATAATTTCGATTGAATTTAATTAACAAGTCACCAAAATCACATTAATATTGAAATTCAAGAATATCAAAATTGTTAATGAAAATTTCAATGGAAACAGAAATATAGCTTAAAAAATAAGCGCGTCGTAACTCTTGGGATAACTAATCTTTGTAATTTTTTGTAATTATTCATGCAAATTACAAATTTCAAAAAAATAAATAATGAAATAATTTGAAAATGAAAGCTTTAAAATATATTTTTATAATTAACGAGAAGCATGCGCATTCATGGAGCTCATAATTTTTTTCTATATTTAGAGTAATATTGGAGATAGGTTACCGTGAAATGGCCAATATTTTGCTGCAAAGTACATACATCATTTTACTAAATATATTTATTTGTTAAACATTTAATTGCTTCCAGGAAATCATCACTTTTATCTTATTATTATTATTATTATTATTATTATTATTATTATTATTATTATTATTATTATTATTATTATATTTATTATATTTATTAAAAAATTGACTATAGATCAATAAAGATATTTTTGAATATAAAAAAAATCGATATCTTTACTAATTAAAAGTCAATTTTTAAATAAATACAAAGCCAATTGAAAAGAAATCAGAGGTGAATATCGAAGAAGTTCATATAAAAATAATATTATTATTTTTTTATTATTATTTATTATTATTTATCATTATAATTATCATCATTACTATTTTATTATTAAATAATGGTTTCTTGGTAGCAGCATAAAATAAATGCTGAATAAGTAAATGATAAGCCTTCGGTGCAAGATATGTATTAAATTAAATGAGAAAATATTTGATTATAAGATAATCCTTTTAAAACATATTATTATTATTATTATTATTATTATTATTATTATTATTATTATTATTATTATTATTATTATTATTAATTTATCAATTTATTTCTAGGAAAAAAGGCAAATAGTTTGTTGGATAAATTTAAATTTTTTGGATTAAAAATTTAAAGAAAATAAAAGTTTCGAAAAATAACTTCACAATAAAATGCAACTTTTTTAAAAAAAACCTGCCTTTCATACTGGTCTTGGTTTTTAGAGATTACTGCTGGATATTTTAAAACCAATTTTTTATCGCGTTTAGAATTCCAAGTTTGGTCATTTATTATTCGAGGAGGTACTGAAGGCAAGATTTCAATGGCCACTACCGAGGGAAAATAAAGTATCAGAAAAAAGGAATGGACTTACCGTCATCGGAAATATTTGAATATACACTATCACTGTTTAATCTTAAATTTAGATCACTGTGCGATCTGAAAAAATTAACTATAAATATATTTTCAAGTTAGTTGATAACAATTTGAATTTACAACAAGATAATTAACACTTTCCATATTTTCCATTTACTGATCTATATTTTGATGAAAGTAAAGAGAGAAAATAACATGAAAAAATTACAAATTAAATAAACAAAAATGTCATTGTTAAATAAAAATAAGATATATTACTAAATCCATCAAAATCGTTTATAAGATAAAGTTTATCATGTAAGAATATTATGATCCAATAAATCAAATAACGAAAGCAAAAATGTGTTTGAGATTTATGAGTTCAATAATAAATTTTCTAACTATTCTGAAAAAGAATTCTTAATATGTTACAAATAAAGGACAAGTAAAACATGAAAGGGAATAACTAGTATATATTGCGTTTGGGAAAATACAAATCTCAGCACTTGATTTACTTAAAATTCGATCAATTGTTGATCGGTTCTATTGGTTTTTCAATTCCCAGTACTAAAAATCAAGATCATAACCCATAACAGCTATTGGAATTAATTATAAATTTGATTCAATTGACTTCCTAAATATTCATGTGTCAAAACATTTGGTTATATTTTCTACAAATCCAAAAACAACATATTAATTTTTCAATGATTCAAATATTATCATCATATCTCTAATAATTTAGTGACAGAGAAACTAGAAATCTTTTATTTAAAAAGAAACAAATGAATGGGAATAGTCAGCGCTGTGTTGTAAATTTTGGGGGCCCTGTGCAGATACTAAAAATTTTTTTTAAAATTTTATTGCATTTATTTTTATTGATTTAAAAAAAAAATGAATTATTAGATATATTTGTTTCGAATTAAATCGTAGCCAACTAGATTTGTCTGAAAGTTAAACGAATTTTGAATTTTCATCTTTGTTTTTTTTTCAGTTCGTGGTATTTTTTACTTTCGGAGAGGTTTTTCTAATGTATTTAATATTTGGGGGACCCATAAAAATAGGAAGCTCAGTGCGATTGCACGTCTTTGAGATTAGTTATTTAACTTATTAAGTTAAAATACTGGAACATCGTTGTCTTACCTTGTGTATAAGAAATTGTTAAAAACTTACAAAGGCGACAATGTTTTAATTTATTTCCTTAAATTTTGAGGTTATTATTTCGAATTTTAAATAAAATTCTGTCTATATCCAGTTTATTTGATTTTATAAAAGAATAATGTTTTGGAAAATAAAAAAAAGTTTCAAAATAAATGTAACAAGAATTGTGAACCACAATTGTATTCTCATTCTAACCATTTCATCGGAATTTCAAATGAATAAAACGCGTTTGAATAATTTTCGGATTAATCTCTCATCTTAACCAACAATGCAATAATTATGAAAATTTATCATGTAATTATTTGTGCCAAACTGGAGGTTAATTATTTAATATAGGTTTTAACGTTTTCTATCAAATTTTTTGAATATTTTAAACTGCAAATAATAATATTTGACTAATCAACATAACTTTCATAAATTTCTTTCCTTCTGTTATCGTTATTCCTATGGTTGATTGTTATCGTTTTATTATTATTATTATTATTATTAATATTATTATTATTATTATTATTTATTAAGAAAGCTTGACTATGAATCAATAAATATATCGATGTTTTTGATATATTTACTGATTCATAGTCAAGCTTTTTTAATAAATGCAATGGAAAAAAGATTAGTGGTGAAATTTGAAAAAAAAGTTTTTATAATATTATTATTATTATTATTATTATTATTATTATTATTATTATTATTATTATTATTATTATTATTATTATTTTTAAAATGATTGTTTCTTTGTAGCAGCATAAATTAAATGAGAAAATTTTCGTTTATAAGGAAATTCTTTTTAATCTATTAGAATTTTACAATGCTTTTTTCTTTTTCTTTGAATTCTATTTTATTTCTAATGTCGGATTTTTTCATGATTTAGGTATTGCTAGAGCAGTAGGTCACATAAGTGATTAATATACACCTCAAAAGATTAAAAACAAGGTGGAAGGGTGCATTAAAGTTTGAAGTATTTATTGATAAAAATCGAACATTTCACAATCGATAAAAATAGGGTCAATAATAAATATAAGATCTGACAAGTGAAAAGGACTAAGTAAGAAAAAATTAGTCTTGTTCCGATAATTTTACTAAATAATTAATTTTACAGTAAAAATTACCTGATATCCACATTTGGTTTCTAAAATGAGAATATGTTAAATTTTTAAAAAAAATTTAAATAATGGTAATAAAATAATTAGCGAAATACAGTAAGGAATTATAACAAGAGTTTGGAATCTTTTTACAATTTTTGGCAAACATTTACTTTGAAATTTTGTATTCAATTATCCATTTATATAAAATATATAGGTTTTGGATTACTTAAACTATTAAATTATTTAAAAAAAGTCTTTTGAAGTTTATAATTGTGAGGTGTTTTCAGCTGAGAATTAAATATTTCAATGATTTATTAAGATAATTTTAAATGATAAATAATGGACTATTAAAATTGTTTTTAAAATAATTTTTTAATTAAAAAGCGATTTTGTTAAAGATAAATTTTAAATAAGGAAGTTTTATTAGTAAATAAGTTTTAAATAAATATATTTTAACCCTTTCGCACCGACTTTCCGCTAATGACACTATGCTAAATTTATATATTGGAACTTGTTAATATTGACCTAAATATGAAATATTCTCATTTTTGTAATCGTGGCGCTTCTGAATATCCTAGAAAGTCCTGGGATAATAAGTCCCAATAGGCTTTTATGGACCATTCAAAATATCCCAGTAGGATCATGATGAAAGTTTCTGGGACGTATATCGAAATTTTAATAAATGGTTTTGAACATATTTTATTCAAGGCTGAAAATTTGTTTAAAAATTATACAAAAGTTCATTAAATAAATACTTGGAATTATGACGTTAACTTTTGAACCTGATTTAAAAAATAATTTAGAAGATATTTCAGCAGCTTCTAATATATATATATATATATATATATATATATATATATATATATATATATATATATATATATATATATATATATATATATATATATATATATATATATTGGATTTCTTTACAATTGACATTGTATTTATTAAAAAGCTTGACTAGGAATCAGTAAATATATCGATGTTTTTTTAATATTTACAAATTTTCGGCACTGCCCTTTTCAAGCTTTTTAATAAATACTATTTATATAAATATATATTAAACTACAATATATTTCGACAGACTCACTGTCATCATCGGTAGAATTGAAATTCAAACTATATATCAAAAATAAAGGGTGTTGTGTGAAGTATTATGGATTAAATCACAATCATCCACAAGTAATATTCTATCAGCCATGAATTTATTGAGATTATTTAATAGTTCGTTAAATCATAACTATTACATTATTATATCATATTTGACGTTGATATATATCATTCCTATAGTTTAATACATATGTATCTCAGAACTCGACCAGAATATATTTGAAAATATGGTTTGAACACGTACATATTTCAGAAGTCGAAATGACAAATTTATATTACTATAAACACAGATTTGGTAAACAGCTGACCTGATCAAAAAATCTAGAATATTTTCAATTAAAAAACGATGGATAAACTTATTTATTAATTAATATTTTACTGTTTACTTCATGAACTTTAGAATTCTTTGATTAAGTGTAAGCATGTAAATTGAATGAATTAAGCTTTCATATTACAGATGACTATTATTTAGTTTTCAATTATATTTTTAACTATTTGCATTTTCAATACAGACAAATTATATTTAAAATTAAATATTTTTAATAATATTCATTCACAACCTTTCATTAAAATATTTACAATAAAATTTATTAGACCTTTTAATAGACAATGTCTATTTATAGTATTATAAACACATAAAAATATTTTATATATAATTTACATAATTCACAATTAAATTTACATAATTTATTTACAAATGATTCATAAAAATAATAATAATATTATTGTTATAAGAACTTCTTTCGATTTTCACCTCTGATTTCTTTTCAATCGGATTCGTATTCAGAAAAAAAATTGACTGTGAATCAGTATAATAATAATAATAATAATAATAATAATAATAATAATAATAATAATAATAATAATAATAATAATAATAATATAAATTTGTAGATTATTAAACAAAGATTTTATATCATAAAATTTCATTCGAATAAATTATTAAGTTCAATAGCTATTTAATAGCTATAGCTAAAATATTTGATAAAATGGTGAAGTTATAAATATTATATTATTTAAAAGGCCAAAAATTAATCAAATTGTTGATATTAATTATTTTCAAGCTCTAAAACGAGAATAAATTAAAATTTACTTTCTAAAACTATTTTATTTGACTATTTTATGATTAACTTACACTTTAATTTAAACCTACATAATTGTCTTTGACAACAACCGATCACATTAATGCTGCTTACCCAATGACTTGCCGTATCAATTTCACAGAAATGTAACAAGCCGGCGTAATTCGAGTTAAAATTAATATTCATGGTTGAAAATGACAACTTAATGGCGACAGATGCTAGTTTGGCTGGATATTATGTTTATTGCCTTCAACTCAAAGTAAAGTGAATTTACAGTAAAGATAATTTAATAAAAATAATTCTTGAGCATTAGGATAATGTCACAAGACATTATGAAAGATGGTTTTAAAAATTCTTTACAAAATAAAACCATTCCATCAACATACAGTTTTACTAGATTCAAATAATTATTATATAATTTACATTCCTATTTTGAAATCAGTAAAACAAATAATCGATAAAATTAATCTAAAATAAAATTTAATTGATTCTCATCCCAAATATGTTAATAAATTAATGTTGTTAATAAACTTCAAATAACCAAAAATATCTTTATTTATCTTAACTTTAATTACATTTTCTGGCGAAGGAAAATATAAAAATATAATCAATTTATCTAATATTTATAAATACAGAAAATATTTTCATACCGGCGGCTCTGACATATCCATATAAATACTTTCTGCAGCTTTCACTGAAATTTGATAAAATAACATTTAAGATGTTATCATAATTTACTTGCATCAATATCTCTTGAAGGATCTTTTACGTTAACGATTTTAGTAGTTGAAAGAATTTTTTGGTTACAAAAAGGACAGTTCTTTTTATCGTATTTCTGTATTGAAAATATTCAAATAAAATAAAATACTTTATTATACAAAATTGACAGAGATTGCAATATCTAATATTTAGTAATATTGTGCTTATTAATTTATTTTTAACGAATTTAACATGGTCAAATGAATCATCATGTAGTTTTATTTATTTATTATTATTATTGTTAAGAATAAGATCAAGTTTAATTAATTATATAAATTTATTTAAATACAAAAATTTCTAAAAGTCCATAAAAACAAATAGATATTCTTTCAAATGTTTTTACTGCATCTGACATATTTATTTCTTTAGGTTTTTTTGTCAATGTTGCACATTTTTATTGAATTGTACATACCAAGCTTTTATATATTTGTAATTTTTATTCCAACATGACAAAGTTTCTAGTGATTTTTTTTTAATGTGAATTTTGTTTTGTGGCTTATTAGTATCCACGTTTTATCATTTTTTTATCTTCAAAGTGAAATCTCTGAAGTCCTCTAAATTCTTGTTTACTTTTCACCACATTTGCAAATATTACTTCTTAATATAAGGCAATTGACAAGATTTACCCATTAACTTTACCTATACACTCTTCGATTTCGTCAAATTGCGTTGCACCTTCTGTTTTTATAACTATTCTCTCTCGCAATTTCTTCCTTTATATTATTTTCTTCACTAAAATTATTCAGACAACAATGTCTCAATTTTTGAATGTTTCGACATCGTCACCCGCCTGAAACATTGGTGAGATCACATTCTCTGTGAGCTTCATTCTTGTACAATCCGTTAAGAATAAGACTAAACTTGTTTATATAAATTTATTTAAATATAAAAATCTACCGTTAACTGGTTTAATAAACTATTACTGCAAATTTATCAATAAAAGACCTTATATCATTAAAAATTATTTCCATAAATGTTTAATTTAAATTAAATTTAATATATAATAACTTGCAATAACCCTCACAGTGATTATTAAAATATCATTATAATTGGTCATAGTTACTATTTAGAGATGTTAAACGAAAATCGGAAATTCGATTATTTGTTTTGAAAATGATAATTGGTTTGCCAAAATTCGATATTAACAAATCATAATATTATGTCTATTTAAATTTCGAAGTAGAAAGTAAACAATTTGGTGATGACAATGCCTTGCTTTTACGTATGTTACGATACATAACAATGATAACACATAAAGTAACTTGCATTATATTATAATGTTTCTATGAAGTTAATTAAGAAACGATAATCAGTTTGGAATAATCGATTTAAATTATAAAACGATGATTTCTTGGTAGCAGAACTAATTAAATATTAGACAAGTGAATAGATAAGATAAGCTCTTTGCTGCAAAGTATATATTGAATGAAATGAAATAATTTTCGATTATAAAAATTATTTCATTTCATTAAATTATCATTAAATTGTTTAGCATTTATGCTACTACCAAGAAACCATTATTTAATAATAAAAATAATAATGAAATATTAAGAATGATAATAGATATTAATAACCATAATATAATAATATAATAATAATAATTTTAATTTTAATAAAATAATAATATTAAAATTTTAATAATAATAATAATAACAATAAAATGATAATTTAAGCCTTTTGCTGCAAATAATGTATTTAATGAAAAAATTTTCGATTATAAGATAGTCCTTGTCAATCTCCTGGAATTTAGCAATGTTCTTCCCGAAAATACCTTTCAATAATAATATATTAAAATTAATTAATAATAATAATGATATAATAATAATATTAATAAAATAATAATTATAATGATAAATAATATTAATAATAAATAATTTTGAGATTTAGTCGAACAACCTAAATTTAGTAAAAATATTGATCGCTGTTGATAAATGTTGAGCCTGCACAATTTGATAGCAATATTCACATTGGATCGACTTGTGCCAAATAATTCCGAAAACATTTTTATCAATATTGACTTTGATTGATATCTAATAAAAAATAAATATTCCTGTAAACATCCACTCAATTTTTTCATTTCTTTACTTGAAGCTAAAAATCAAATTTCTGTGATTTTCATTCTATTTTATGCTTTCATCAGAGTTCCTAATTCAATACTTTGCTATTTTAATTTTACCAGTTGAAGTTCCTTTCTGATCCTTTCGGCAGTTCATTTAAAATAATGTATAATTAATGCGAAACCGTCCTATTTACTATATTATTCAAACTCAATTATTATTAAGCCTGTTAAGGTTTGTTTACACTACGAGCTTTACTTATAATTGATCGATTAATAAATTAGAAATGCCATATATATTTGCACTGTTTTGTATTTTTCCCTCTCTCTTCTTTATAACTTTTGTTATACTTCCCTTCTGTCAGTAAAATCCTTAATTTTTTGTTCACCTTTGATCTGTTTTCTTTAAATATTTTATTAAGACAAAAGTTCAACAAGAATTTAATTTTCCAGTGTAACACAAATTTCCGAGACGGTTTAATTACAGAATAGAAAAAACTTATCTACCCGATTACCATGACTATTTAAAATAAGTTTTTTTGTATTTAAAATAGTCTAAATGTTTATTTTAAATAAATTTAACTTATTGATTAAAATTTGTGCTTATTAGTCATGGTAACGGTAACTAAATTTGCAAAATTATTCAGATTTTTCTAAATATCATTTTATTTAAGTGTTTAAGTGTATTTAATTATTACAATTATTTTTCTATACCACAATACAATTTTAAAATATTAATATTGATTTTCATAAATTTCCAACTACCGGGTAAATGTAACCGAGGATAATTGGGAATCAACTATATATAAGAAAAAATAATTAATATTTACACGTAATAGTTTGTAACAATTTTGACAAATTTGATGACCACAACTTTCCAGTTGAAGATCTTTTTCTGATTCACGACAAATTTTACATTCTTTGAAAGCATCGAAACATTCATACAATTGAAGGTCGTCGTTATTTACAATAATTTCTTTCCTGAAATCATTCAGACTGGACAAATCAGGATTACAACTTTCCCCGTTTGGATAAAGGTACCTATAAAATCTCTTTATCAATGGAATTTGAATATCAAAATCTAGAAAATAATTCCAAATTTTTATGTGACACACTTAGGAAATAATGAGAAATTTTATTACTAAATCCTCTAAATCACTATAAACCACTTGTTGAAATTAAAGCTTGTTTGGTTCATTTATTCCAAATATCAAATGTGGGAATTTGACAATTATTTAAAAAATATGATTTTGTTTTTATTTTAATTTTAATGTTTTATTTTATTTATTTTAATTATTATGAAATTTATCATTAAAATAAGTCAATTCCAAAATAAATATTTCAATGTGCCACAGTAGATTTTTTGTCAGCAAATCTAAAAATGTCTGAATATAAGCACGACATTTTGCTAAAGATTTATTCTCATATTAAGCAACACTGTATCTAGAGGTCTAGGAAATTTTTCCTATAAACTGGACTTCAATATTCATTTACAAACAAATATATTTTAATATTTAATTTTTATTTATTTAAAAAAATACTTAGCTAAAATTTTAATGAAATAGTAATTTTATATAAACATTTTAAAGTTATTTCCCTTTAGATTTTTAAATTTATTTGACTTAAATTTTATTTTACAAGTTTTTAATTCATTTTTTAAATTTATATAATTGTTTTGACTTGTTTTAAGAGTTGTAGGGTTGTAATCTTGTCAGGAAAAGAGGACCACAATGTAGCCAAGTCATGAAACTTCAATACAATATTGACAATCATGGTGTTCTTCCTCTGAAACCACCTGGAATCACAATCATGACGAAATCTTAGAAAACCAAACCAAAAGAGGGATTAATCCAGCAACAAAGGAAGCCATCAAAAAGCTGTTACAACTTGGAGTCAAGAAGCCAACACTCATCAGCCAGAATTTGTTTAGCTAGATATCTGAATTTGTTTAAATAAGTGAGTTGTCACGTTTTTGTGGAAATTTAAAACTTTTTGTATAATAATAAATTTATGTCAGATTTGAAGAATTTTAAAACCGAGTTGGATTTAATTGGCGACCACGCCAAAATCACAATGTCAATGCAATTTCGAAATCTACAAAATCGCTAATGGAATGTCTACCGAAATCATGCCAAGACATGCTCACACTGAACATCAGACGATATGATGGACGAGGTTTAAAAGAAGCCAAAGAATGGATCAGGGATATAGAAGAATGGCTACTGACAAATGGGTAGCGATTGACAAGCAATTTCGATGTGTTATTGATGGCAGAAGCTGTAGTCATTGTGGGGAAACGTCAGAGAAACAGAAACAACAGATGTGAAAGCCAAAACGTGGTTCTTACATATGTTCACAATTACAAAATCAATAACTGACAAAATCAGAGAATTGGCAGCTATGGAACAGGAGATGATAAAGGCTTTGCAGCTCTTGAGATACGTCTAAGGAAAGCTTTAGCTGAAGTTGTAAATTCAGGACAATCAGAAGAAGATATTGTTCAAGACCTCATCGCAAATAAAGCACGCAATGCGAGACTGTGCGAGATACTATTGACGGAAACAGAAACAAAAATTGAAGAAACGAGATAATTGGCGAAACTTTTTTAAAGTAACAAAAATGGAAACAATAAAACGGAATTTATTAAAGCAATCGGTCAAAGAACATATGCTAGCGTGACTGAGGGAGGGCAGATGAGAATTCAAAAGAATACTCAAGATACCATGCCTACATCACCACAAAGAAGACTATCACAAGAGTCATTTAGTCACCACAGATCAAGAAGAGACAAACATCCTATACGCGGACCAATAAAATACAAAGGAAATAACCATGGTCGCCGAGAACAATCTCCAAGAGAACAATTCTTGAGAAATGCTAGAATCCCGAATGGCTTAGAAAGGAAGCTGCCAACAATATCCATGAAGAATATAGCAAGGAGGCTGTACAACGAAACTAGAGGACTACCACAAGCATCGGTCCGTAAATTAACGGTAGGTGATTGTTTTTGCTGTGGCGAAAAGTGACATAGAATATATGAGAATCCACTGGGAAATTAATGTCTGATGTGTGTCAAGGAAGGACACGGGTTTCGAGATTGTTTTTCGTTACGGAGAGGTTCCACACCGATATAAAAGAATAGCGTACATAGAAGAAGATTCAAAATCTGAAAGAAGAGATTACACCGAAAACAGCCAGGATTTCAGAATGGCTCACTCCGTGGGTTTCATTTCGTCGGTGGAGTCAAGACAATAAATTATGAAAGAAGAAATGAACGACAAATAGACGAGGCAGAAGAAGAGATGTACCAGACGAAGATGGGAAAAAATTGGAGTAAAATAATGTTGAATAATGTAGAAGCAGAGATGTTATGGATCTTTGGAGCATCAGTAACAGTCATGAGCAAGAATTTGTGGGAGAAAATAGGTAAACCAGAACTTCAACGTAGTATGATATTATTATGCGGAGTTTCTTTCAACTGAAGGTGAAAAAGCAATGGGATACATGACTATATCGTCCATATGAAATCAGAAGACCAAAATAATCACAGTAGTAGTGGTGAAAGAGATCAAGCCAAAATTCAAAGGGAGCATTGATACAATGAAAGAGTTTGGAGTAGTTAGTGAAAATCAATGATATAGAAACGTCATTGATAAACAAAATCTACACTGATGAAGAAAGAATAAATAAAGTACTAGTGGCGATGGCAGGTGAGAATAATAAAGATATTAAAGGAATGATCAGGGAATACGACGGAATTTTTATGGCATCGAAATTTGATCTGGGATTTACAAAGTTAGTTCGACATGAGATGCGGATAACAGGAGGCCCAATAATGCAACATCCTCGACGTCAACCAATGCACATGGAGAAAAGGATTGAAGAGCTGATAAAAGAATTAATGAAACCAACTGTTATTCGGTGTTGCAAGAGTCCTTGGAATGCCCCATTAGTGATAGTAGGGAAGAAAGATGGATCCATCAGGATGTGTGTAGATTATCGTGGATTGAATTCCATAACAGAAAAGAGTCATTTCCGATGCCTAATACTCCTCGTACAAAACTCACAACAAAATGCAACTTGAATAAATGATGGAGAATTTCTTTTCAATATTTTTGAAGGTGCTCAGGATCTTGAATCAAGAAATGTTACTGATCTAGATGGAGGCAATGTTGATGATAATGGTTAGTCTATGAAAGGTAATTTAACGTTGTAATACACGTTTGAATATGGCATTGAAACAAATTTGGATGATATGAAAAGGATTTGACATCATACGCTTCACAATGAAATGAAAACTGCGCCAGGAGAGATTCCAGTTCTTCTTACCGAGGTGCTGATGAATACCAGAGCTGACAGAGGATCCATAACTCAAATTATGTTGGAAACATTTAATGCGTCAATAATATATGTTGCAATTCAATCAGTTTTTCTCTGTACCTCGGGTATCGTTCTGTACTCTATTGATCCTGTATCTCGTAATATGAAAATTTATTAAAGTTACGTGTCACATTTTGGCTGGAAGAGCTTCAACAGATGTATCGATGATTACAAATAACTTTAACTAGACTTATATGTTACAATTACACATTTACATGTTACACAGTTTTTTGGCTTTTAAAAATAATTTTCTCCATCTTATCCTTTTCAATTTTAACCATTTTCACTTCATTAAAACAAAAATTAAAAATTTTCAGTTAAATATAAAATAATAAATAATAAATGAGAATCGAGAATTAACATGTAAGAATTTTCGTATTTATTCTTACGAATTAGTCAATTCATTTAAACAAAATATGCAAAAAATTCATTTTATTTAAACAAAAATGGGGTATATTAAAAGGAAATCAAAATAAACAACCAATGACAGCCTGGAACTCATGTGAGCAAATTTGCACATTTCCGGATATGAATTAGCCACTTTATTTTAATTAAAAGAAAACACAGGAACATGTTGAACATTTGAGATCATTGAATTTTATATTAAAGTTCCGCAAAAATACAAATTAATGTTAAATGTTAATTGATTTTTTATAAATTTTATTTAAAAAATTTCACAAAAATATCATAATTTAATTTAATTTTTTTTACAGTTTTATATTATAATTTTATTTTAATTATTAAACTATTAATAAATTGTAACATAAGTAATCATAAAATAATTTTTAAATCAAAGCTCAAATAAAACTACTAACATGTTTTTTTTATTTCCTTCCACAAGTGCTTCTATTAAATTACTTTTGTCAACTTTGACTTGACCCATTTCTTTGGATATTTTTACATAGCCAATCGTCCAGAACCCTAAATCTTTGCAACTGATTCGAAATACATATCTTGAATAGTGAAATTTAAATCCAATTAACTATTCCAATTATTCTTACGTTCCTGGTTCATTTATATATTTACTGAGTGTATCTTTAGTATCTCCGTAAGTGCTAAAGTGTAAATAGGCTGGATGGGAATATATTACCCTCCATACTTCTAAAATTCGTTCCCATGGAGAATATAAACTAAAAATAACGTTACTTAATGACTGTTGGGAAATAATTAAGGTAGAAATAAATATTTTAAAAACGAAATTTCATTGTCAGAAGAAAAATTTATTTTTAATCTTTAATTTTTATAATACCATTTTATAACGGATGACGGTAGCGGAGTAATTTTAAAATATAATTGAAATAAATATATTTAAGTCATTTCTGTAATTATTATTAATTGATAACTACTCATCTAAATTATATTATAACATAATTGATCAAATAAATGGAACTTACAGTTTTATTTAATATCGAAATAAAAAAATTTATAAATTAATTTTCGATCATTATTTCGAAATCAAAAATTACCGGAAACAATAATTAGAATGTAACACAAAGCAGAATTTGTTAATGTTTAAACGATAAAATTAGGTAGCATTTAACTTTTCTTTTACTGGTGTAGAAGGCAATAATTAAGTTTATTTCAATGGGATTATATCAAAATTTATATTATTATTATTATTATTATTATTATTAATTATTAAAAATAAATAATAAAAATGAATTAAGTATATAATAATAATAATAATAATAATAATAATAATAATAATAATAATAATAATAATAATAATAATAATAATAATAATAATAATAATAATAATAATTTGTCAAAATAAATGAAATATTAATAAAAGAAAATAGATCAAAGGTGACCAAAAAAATTATTGAAGTATTTTATTCAAAAATTTAACAAATCAAGATATATCGAAGTGAGTGTATAAATATTTTTTAATAAAATATTTCTATACATTCAATATTAGTAGTATGATATGTCACCGCCAGATCATGTCACCGCCAGATCACATATACCCCCCCCCCTCCCCCCCGGAAAAAAAATTTTTTTAATAAAAGGTCAAGGTCAAGGTCATTAATTTTTTTTAATTTAATTTTTTGTTTTAATTAAGTGATCCAGCGGTGACATACTTTTTTTCATCCCAAAAATTAATGTTCCCACCAACGGATTTTATTGGACGATAGCTTATTTTGAAGCTTAGTGCAAGACCTTTCGAATGAGCTATTGAAGGTATCATCATCATTAACATCGGCAAAGTTATTAAAGTTTTCCCGAGACCATTTTTCAAGGTCATTTATTTTTTCAAGGTCATTTAATTAATTTTTCAAGGTCATTTATTTTTTCAAGGTCATTTATTTTTTCAAGGTCATTTATTTTTTCAAGGTCATTTATTTTTTCAAGGTCATTTATTTTTTTTTCAAGGTCATTTATTTTTTCAAGGTCATTTATTTTTTCAAGGTCATATTTTAAAATTTAAATGTACAGAGTTCCCGACAACGATAATTATTCAACGATAGCTCATCTTAAAGCTCAGTCCAAGACCTTTCGATTGATTCATAGAATGTATCATCATCATTAATATTGACAAAGTTATTAACGTTTTCCCGAGACCATTTTCAAAGTTAAATTATTATTATTTTCCAAAATATTATTAAGTGGCCGGGCGGGCTCCTACTTTTTTCCATCCCAAAAGTTATCGTTCCCATTATCCGAATTTATTAATCGATAGCTTATTTTGAAGCTTAGTCTAAGACCTTTCAATTGAGCCATAGAAGGTATCATCATCATTAACATCGGCAAAGTTATTAAAGTTTTCCCGAGACCATTTTTCAAGGTCATTTATTTTTTCAAGGTCATTTAATTAATTTTCAGGTCATTTATTTTTTCAAGGTCATTTATTTTTTCAAGGTCATTTATTAGTCATTTATTTTTCAAGGTCATTTATTTTTTTCAAGGTCATTTATTTTTTCAAGGTCATTTATTTTCAAGGTCATATTTTAAAATTTAAATGTACAGAGTTCCCGACAACGATAATTATTCAACGATAGCTCATCTTAAAGCTCAGTCCAAGACCTTTCGATTGATTCATAGAATGTATCATCATCATTAATATTGACAAAGTTATTAACAATTGATGACCACCATCTTTTCAACGTTAAATTATTATTATTATTCAAAATATTATTAATTGGCCGGGCGGGCTCCTACTTTTTTTCATCCCAAAAGTTATCGTTCCCATTATCTGAATTTATTAATCGATAGCTTATTTTGAAGCTTAGTGCAAGATCTATCTACTGATGTATAAAAATTATCATCATCATTATTATTGGCAAAATTATTAACGTTTTCCCGAGACCATTTTCAAGGTCATTTATTTTTTCAAAATATTATTTTTTTTTCAAGGTCAAAGTCAAATTTGTAATAAAAGGTCAAGGTCAAATTTTAAACAAAGACATATGACTCATCAAGGTCAAATTTTAAACAAAGACATATGACTCATCAAGGTCATTTCAAGGTCGCGTGACTCACCCAAGGTCATTCCCAAGGTCATATGACTCATCGTGATGACTCATCAAGGCCAAATTTTAAATAAAAGGTCAAGGTCATTTATTTTTCAAGGTCAAGGTCATTTATTATTTTCAAGGTCATTTATTATTTTCAAAATATTACTTTTCAAGGTCATTTATTATTTTCAAGGTCATTTATTTTTCAAGGTCATTTATTTTTCAAGGTCATTTATTTTTTC
This sequence comes from Schmidtea polychroa, assembly GCA_959609185.1. NCBI lineage: Eukaryota > Metazoa > Platyhelminthes > Tricladida > Dugesiidae > Schmidtea > Schmidtea polychroa. The sequence continues at coordinate 46,579 of CAUHTR010002362.1, forward strand.
AAGGTCATTTTTTCAAGGTCATTTATATTTTCAAGGTCATTTTTTTTTTAATTTAATTTTTTGTTTTAATTAATTGGTCCAGAGGGCCCCTACTTTTTTTCATCCCAAAAATTAATGTTCCGACCAACAGATTTTATTGATCTATAGCTCATCTTAAAGCCCAGTGTAAAACCTTTCTAAGGAGATATAGAGATATTTATAATCATTATTAAATCTAAAAATATTAATAAAAATGGATACTGCTCACACTCAACATGTCTCAAAGGGTATATTATAATTATTATTAAAATTATTATTAAATTCCGACCAACTTAAATCAATGAAGGGGTAGGAAAAAAAATATATTACGTTGCAGTATTTCAAAATTTAAATATCTTTTAAAAAGTTATTTTGACACTAAAGTTGACTTATTTAACAAAGACATAATTATAGCACATGCTTTGCATAAATATTATTATTTTTTAAATTTTCAATATTTTCTTTTAAAATAATAACACCTGCGCGAAAGATGTTATTATTATTATTATTATTATTATTATTATTATTATTATTATTATTATTATTAATATTATTATTATTATTATTATTATTGAAAAACATAAAATATGGTTTACACACACACACAACCCATTAAACTTTATTATTATCAATATTAGTGAAAACCTAAATATTTTTTATACAACCCATTAAACTTTATTATTATTATTATAATTAGTCAAAAACCTAAAATAATTTTTACACACTAAGTTATGGGGTAGAGAATTATTATATTTTGCAATATTCTGTGTTTGCCTTCACGGGAAGTTGACAATAATTTTACACACACATTCTATATACACATACCTTGTTTAACATGGTGTATATACTCCTAGTCTATCCGACAAGATATTCTGTCCCCCTATGGGTATTGGTCACAAGGGTACTACTCACATTCAACATATCGCAAGGGTATATTAATTAAGGTTAGTAAATAAAACTTATCACACACACTTTAATATTTAAACGATAAAAATCAAGACAAGAGAGGACAAGGCAAAGTTTATGCATTTAGTATTGCCAGGCCTAATGAGCAGTGACCAAATATCTGTGCCTGAAAGACACGGTGGATATTTGTTCGCGTCCACAAGGGTCGTCCTGTGCCTCCCCCAAGTGGGGTCAGAAGAACCTGGGCATTATAGCTTTCCGTACGGAACATTACGCCTAGCATGGGTAGTCAACTACCAGCACATTCGAAACGTATAATTTCAAAATACATGCGTCATTGGCACTATAACCAAATTAATTAATGTTTTCACTAACACAAATATATATTTACAGAGGCCTCCCACTAGTTAGATTACAACCGCCCACCACGACGATCAGCTTGTAAATATATATTAATTAAGGGATAAAGAGGACCCACCCAACCCTATTATATTTAATTTACAAATTTTTCTCGCTCTTCTGCTGGTAATCTATCTCAAAATTATCATCTCCATCGGGCCATTTGGAATACATCTTGCAAATTGGATGTATTTCTTAGTTTCTGATGCGGTGTCAACTATCATTGCTAAAATTTATATTGATTTAAAATCAATTAACTTACATTATCTAGCATTTTATCGTCACAGGCTTGATAAATTAGGCAACTGTTATTTGTGGTATACTTTTTCAATGTCATTTTCCCACCATAAAACACAGATACCTAAATATAATATATATATTTTAAAGAATTAATTCATGTCTTACATTAATAATAATATTCTTCAGGTAGTACTTTACAATATCTAATTGCTAAAACATCGGTTTTTCCCATTTTTCTTGACATTCGTTGAAAGTTTACATAATTTAAGTCTGATAATTCATGTTGAAGGACACCCACAATCAGCTAATTCATTTAAGAAATCCAGAACATAGCAATGTTTCACCATTTTCTCTGGTTCATTTTCTTCTATAATTCATGTTTTAATAAGAAATTTCTAAATCCAGAACATAAGTCATTTAGTGTTTCACCATTTTGTCTGGTTCATCTTCTTCATAATCATATAATTCATTTTCTTCATTACTAAGTAAAATAATTAAAATATTGTAGTAAATTCTTTATTTACTTACTTTATGGATACTAAAACGAAAGAAATAAAGTTATATCAAAATTATATTTAAATAATTTAAATTTAAATAATTTAAATTTAGTATTTAAACATATTTAAACACTTTAGTTATTTAAGCATATTTAAACATTATTATATAGTATAACTTTATAAAATATTATAATATTATAATTTTATGTATTCTAAATTTATTAATAAATACAGTATAATTTTATATAATATTATGTATTGTAAATTTAATATATCCTTCATTTAATTTTTTAAATTCAAAAATTTATAATGAAGATTCTTTGAATTAAAAAATATTCTGTTAGTATTTCCAGGCAGAAATCAACGAATTCAATAATTAAAATCTTAATTTTCATGTTGTTAGGGTTGTGGCCAGAAGTTAATCGCCATCTAATCGTTTGTTCAGTTATCTGCCTGTTCTCAATTTTGCTCATTTTTGTTCAAAACATTCAGGTGAGTTGTTATCTGGAAAGTTTCTTTGAGCTCAGTTTTGTTAAAACACTCACGGTATTTTTGAGGGACGTGACACTGGAAATAAATTAACAATGGGTGGTCATCCATACATGTTGTTAGTCTGAGCTCTCGATTTATTTTAGAAATAGGTATATTAAAAACATTTAAGGTATCATTCAGTAAAATAATATAGTATTTTTGAGTTAATTTATAAATAACAGTATTTTGATATATCAATAAAGACCATATACTCCGAGTTTATCCGACAAGATATTCTGTCCCCCTATGGGTATTGCTAGCAAGGGTACTGGTCACATTCAACATGTCGCAATATTAATCATTTAGAAATTCTTAGGTAATTTAGTGAGATGATCGTGAGTATTTTAAATGTAACTTTACACTTATGTCGAGCGACTAATTTATTGGTTAACTTTGTAGTCATTTAAAGCAAAAATTAATTTATTCATCTAATGTTCGTTACAATAGTTAATAATATGAGAAAACATGGTCATTATTCATTGATAATTTTAAATTCTTTATCATTTGGAGTAAATTTGTTTGAGGCAAAAATAATTAAAGGAGTCATAATAGAAATATGGTTATCATTTATCCAATTAAGGGGCTTATTAGTTAGAAATATATATTAAAAAGTAACAATTATTTTCTAATTTAATTAGATGATCATTAGACGTAATATATCTTTGCGAGAAACTTAAGATGTTTGAGTAACCAAAACATGGATATTTTGTACGATAAATTTATGAATCTTGGTTAATTTAGTCATTAAAATAATAATATTATAAGGTAATTTAGGAAAATATCATTTATCCATCCGATAACAATATTCCTTCAATAGATATTCAACCGATTTAATTTCTAATTAAAATCATAAATTTCCTTCAAAGATCACTTTTCTTTAGTTGTTTTCCAATTCTTTTAAGTTAATATTACTCAAGCTTTGTCAACGATATCCCCAAAATGAATAAAATAACTTCTTAAATAAAAATAATTTAAAGCAATAACCATTGATATCAATTAATTCTAAAGATTTCAAATTTCTCATTGTCAAAAACAAGTAAATTGATCATTAACCATTAATAAAACCGTGGATAATTAATTAAAACTGGTTCTGAAACATAAATTACTGTGCAACCTCTAAAATGATATAATTTCACAGGAACTATTCACAGCTGACTATTTCCCTTCAAAATTTGATATTTTACCAATAAGAATATATAAATATTCAAAACATTAATCGATCCCTCACCAAATATTTCTAGCATTTTAAAAACCCCCTTAAAAATCATATATTACCATCTTAACCTTCACTAAATCCAACCGAATATAATTTCACCCACTTGAGCCCTTTAATATATCTTAAAATCCATAGAAATTCTTCAAAATATGAATTTTATTTAATTGTTACAAACATTCTTCCATTGAAATAATTTAGTAGCTAAATTCAAAGACCTCAGTAAAAGATCAAAATTCGCTAAAATGAATATTTCCTACAAATATTTCACCACATTCACCATCAAATATCTAATTAGAGATGAAATATATTGATAGATCATCGATTCGGCTAATTATAGCCATTATAAAATGATATATCTTTCAAACTAAATCACAAATTTCAGTATATTTTACATTAATTTTCAAGTAGATTTCAAATATATCATCATCATGATAAAATTAGCTGGTTTCAACTTTAGATTTTCAATATTTTAAAGTTCATCAATGTGTAAATATTCTTAGAAAAATATATGAAAAAATTATTTAGTCAAATTCAATATCATTACAAAGTCATCATCATCAAATTTATCCTATCACTTGATTATTAACCTCATTAAAAATTATTTTTTATTTTAAATTTAAAAACAAGTCAATAAAATATAGCAAATTATCAAGAAATTAATTAAATTTATCTTAGAATTAACACTAAGCCTTAAATATTCTTTCAATTAACATGAAATTCACAAAAAATGATGGTAAAATCCCGCTAACTCTAAAAAAATTACCAATTCCAAATAATAACCAAATATTTGCCTAAATAAAATCATTAAAACAAACCAGTACCTTTACGACCAGTACCCTTACGAGCAGTACCCATAGAGGGAGAAAATATCTTGTCGGATAAACTCAGAGTATATATAATAAAACGAATTAACAATAACTCCATCAAATTGAATCAGTCAAATTAACACAAATTTTGATAAAAAATCTTATTCTAAAAAGGTAAGCAGCGTAAAATCGAAAGATAACACAGAGATAAAATTAACAATATTATTCTCAGGTGGTAAGAATATTTTATTTTTGAGTCTATTATTCCACTATTATCCCACTAGTACTTGGTGTTTTCATATATTTAAGTAAAATAAATGCTGGGTATATGTTCTGACACACTTTGTTTCCTTCTTAACTTTGGGGGCTCATTTTGATTGAAAAGAGTAATGTATCTTAAATTATCTATTAGAATATTGGTTTTTGAAATATTTAGTGTAAAATAGTAAATTTAATAATAAATTGTTAATATTAAAGGAGTTAATCAAAATTTAAAATATGAATTTATCATAATTGCTCAGTCAAATACCATTTGTTATGTATGTTTGTCATTTGTGGATTAAATACTTTATCAAATAAATGTTTATCACATTATTAAAATATTTTAATTCGTTAGTAACTCATATATTAGAAATAATTTTATATATTCTCATCACTTATAGCCCCCGATTTTCCACTAATTATTATCACTCATATCCTCCCAACAAATATTTCATTGAAAATTATATTAAATATTTTTATTAAAGTGATCATTTTTATGAATTTTTATGAATTTTATGAAATAATTTTTAATATATTTCCATCTCATCTATGCCACCTCTCAATATATTTACATTTACTTTCCATTAATGAATAATTCAAACACTTATTTTCACCTTTATGAATTTCATTATTAATTAATCATAGAATAATGATGATTCTTACCACCTGAGAATAATATTGTTAATTTTATCTCTGTGTTATCTTTCGATTTTACGCTGCTTACCTTTTTAGAATAAGATTTTTTATCAAAATTTGTGTTAATTTGACTGATTCAATTTGATGGAGTTATTGTTAATTCGTTTTATTATATATACTCTGAGTTTATCCGACAAGATATTTTCTCCCTCTATGGGTACTGCTCGTAAGGGTACTGGTCGTAAAGGTACTGGTTTGTTTTAATGATTTTATTTAGGCAAATATTTGGTTATTATTTGGAATTGGTAATTTTTTTAGAGTTAGCGGGATTTTACCATCATTTTTTGTGAATTTCATGTTAATTGAAAGAATATTTAAGGCTTAGTGTTAATTCTAAGATAAATTTAATTAATTTCTTGATAATTTGCTATATTTTATTGACTTGTTTTTAAATTTAAAATAAAAAATAATTTTTAATGAGGTTAATAATCAAGTGATAGGATAAATTTGATGATGATGACTTTGTAATGATATTGAATTTGACTAAATAATTTTTTCATATATTTTTCTAAGAATATTTACACATTGATGAACTTTAAAATATTGAAAATCTAAAGTTGAAACCAGCTAATTTTATCATGATGATGATATATTTGAAATCTACTTGAAAATTAATGTAAAATATACTGAAATTTGTGATTTAGTTTGAAAGATATATCATTTTATAATGGCTATAATTAGCCGAATCGATGATCTATCAATATATTTCATCTCTAATTAGATATTTGATGGTGAATGTGGTGAAATATTTGTAGGAAATATTCATTTTAGCGAATTTTGATCTTTTACTGAGGTCTTTGAATTTAGCTACTAAATTATTTCAATGGAAGAATGTTTGTAACAATTAAATAAAATTCATATTTTGAAGAATTTCTATGGATTTTAAGATATATTAAAGGGCTCAAGTGGGTGAAATTATATTCGGTTGGATTTAGTGAAGGTTAAGATGGTAATATATGATTTTTAAGGGGGTTTTTAAAATGCTAGAAATATTTGGTGAGGGATCGATTAATGTTTTGAATATTTATATATTCTTATTGGTAAAATATCAAATTTTGAAGGGAAATAGTCAGCTGTGAATAGTTCCTGTGAAATTATATCATTTTAGAGGTTGCACAGTAATTTATGTTTCAGAACCAGTTTTAATTAATTATCCACGGTTTTATTAATGGTTAATGATCAATTTACTTGTTTTTGACAATGAGAAATTTGAAATCTTTAGAATTAATTGATATCAATGGTTATTGCTTTAAATTATTTTTATTTAAGAAGTTATTTTATTCATTTTGGGGATATCGTTGACAAAGCTTGAGTAATATTAACTTAAAAGAATTGGAAAACAACTAAAGAAAAGTGATCTTTGAAGGAAATTTATGATTTTAATTAGAAATTAAATCGGTTGAATATCTATTGAAGGAATATTGTTATCGGATGGATAAATGATATTTTCCTAAATTACCTTATAATATTATTATTTTAATGACTAAATTAACCAATATTCATAAATTTATCGTACAAAATATCCATGTTTTGGTTACTCAAACATCTTAAGTTTCTCGCAAAGATATATTACGTCTAATGATCATCTAATTAAATTAGAAAATAATTGTTACTTTTTAATATATATTTCTAACTAATAAGCCCCTTAATTGGATAAATGATAACCATATTTCTATTATGACTCCTTTAATTATTTTTGCCTCAAACAAATTTACTCCAAATGATAAAGAATTTAAAATTATCAATGAATAATGACCATGTTTTCTCATATTATTAACTATTGTAACGAACATTAGATGAATAAATTAATTTTTGCTTTAAATGACTACAAAGTTAACCAATAAATTAGTCGCTCGACATAAGTGTAAAGTTACATTTAAAATACTCACGATCATCTCACTAAATTACCTAAGAATTTCTAAATGATTAATATTGCGACATGTTGAATGTGACCAGTACCCTTGCTAGCAATACCCATAGGGGGACAGAATATCTTGTCGGATAAACTCGGAGTATATGGTCTTTATTGATATATCAAAATACTGTTATTTATAAATTAACTCAAAAATACTATATTATTTTACTGAATGATACCTTAAATGTTTTTAATATACCTATTTCTAAAATAAATCGAGAGCTCAGACTAACAACATGTATGGATGACCACCCATTGTTAATTTATTTCCAGTGTCACGTCCCTCAAAAATACCGTGAGTGTTTTAACAAAACTGAGCTCAAAGAAACTTTCCAGATAACAACTCACCTGAATGTTTTGAACAAAAATGAGCAAAATTGAGAACAGGCAGATAACTGAACAAACGATTAGATGGCGATTAACTTCTGGCCACAACCCTAACAACATGAAAATTAAGATTTTAATTATTGAATTCGTTGATTTCTGCCTGGAAATACTAACAGAATATTTTTTAATTCAAAGAATCTTCATTATAAATTTTTGAATTTAAAAAATTAAATGAAGGATATATTAAATTTACAATACATAATATTATATAAAATTATACTGTATTTATTAATAAATTTAGAATACATAAAATTATAATATTATAATATTTTATAAAGTTATACTATATAATAATGTTTAAATATGCTTAAATAACTAAAGTGTTTAAATATGTTTAAATACTAAATTTAAATTATTTAAATTTAAATTATTTAAATATAATTTTGATATAACTTTATTTCTTTCGTTTTAGTATCCATAAAGTAAGTAAATAAAGAATTTACTACAATATTTTAATTATTTTACTTAGTAATGAAGAAAATGAATTATATGATTATGAAGAAGATGAACCAGACAAAATGGTGAAACACTAAATGACTTATGTTCTGGATTTAGAAATTTCTTATTAAAACATGAATTATAGAAGAAAATGAACCAGAGAAAATGGTGAAACATTGCTATGTTCTGGATTTCTTAAATGAATTAGCTGATTGTGGGTGTCCTTCAACATGAATTATCAGACTTAAATTATGTAAACTTTCAACGAATGTCAAGAAAAATGGGAAAAACCGATGTTTTAGCAATTAGATATTGTAAAGTACTACCTGAAGAATATTATTATTAATGTAAGACATGAATTAATTCTTTAAAATATATATATTATATTTAGGTATCTGTGTTTTATGGTGGGAAAATGACATTGAAAAAGTATACCACAAATAACAGTTGCCTAATTTATCAAGCCTGTGACGATAAAATGCTAGATAATGTAAGTTAATTGATTTTAAATCAATATAAATTTTAGCAATGATAGTTGACACCGCATCAGAAACTAAGAAATACATCCAATTTGCAAGATGTATTCCAAATGGCCCGATGGAGATGATAATTTTGAGATAGATTACCAGCAGAAGAGCGAGAAAAATTTGTAAATTAAATATAATAGGGTTGGGTGGGTCCTCTTTATCCCTTAATTAATATATATTTACAAGCTGATCGTCGTGGTGGGCGGTTGTAATCTAACTAGTGGGAGGCCTCTGTAAATATATATTTGTGTTAGTGAAAACATTAATTAATTTGGTTATAGTGCCAATGACGCATGTATTTTGAAATTATACGTTTCGAATGTGCTGGTAGTTGACTACCCATGCTAGGCGTAATGTTCCGTACGGAAAGCTATAATGCCCAGGTTCTTCTGACCCCACTTGGGGGAGGCACAGACGACCCTTGTGGACGCGAACAAATATCCACCGTGTCTTTCAGGCACAGATATTTGGTCACTGCTCATTAGGCCTGGCAATACTAAATGCATAAACTTTGCCTTGTCCTCTCTTGTCTTGATTTTTATCGTTTAAATATTAAAGTGTGTGTGATAAGTTTTATTTACTAACCTTAATTAATATACCCTTGCGATATGTTGAATGTGAGTAGTACCCTTGTGACCAATACCCATAGGGGGACAGAATATCTTGTCGGATAGACTAGGAGTATATACACCATGTTAAACAAGGTATGTGTATATAGAATGTGTGTGTAAAATTATTGTCAACTTCCCGTGAAGGCAAACACAGAATATTGCAAAATATAATAATTCTCTACCCCATAACTTAGTGTGTAAAAATTATTTTAGGTTTTTGACTAATTATAATAATAATAATAAAGTTTAATGGGTTGTATAAAAAATATTTAGGTTTTCACTAATATTGATAATAATAAAGTTTAATGGGTTGTGTGTGTGTGTAAACCATATTTTATGTTTTTCAATAATAATAATAATAATAATAATATTAATAATAATAATAATAATAATAATAATAATAATAATAATAATAATAACATCTTTCGCGCAGGTGTTATTATTTTAAAAGAAAATATTGAAAATTTAAAAAATAATAATATTTATGCAAAGCATGTGCTATAATTATGTCTTTGTTAAATAAGTCAACTTTAGTGTCAAAATAACTTTTTAAAAGATATTTAAATTTTGAAATACTGCAACGTAATATATTTTTTTTCCTACCCCTTCATTGATTTAAGTTGGTCGGAATTTAATAATAATTTTAATAATAATTATAATATACCCTTTGAGACATGTTGAGTGTGAGCAGTATCCATTTTTATTAATATTTTTAGATTTAATAATGATTATAAATATCTCTATATCTCCTTAGAAAGGTTTTACACTGGGCTTTAAGATGAGCTATAGATCAATAAAATCTGTTGGTCGGAACATTAATTTTTGGGATGAAAAAAAGTAGGGGCCCTCTGGACCAATTAATTAAAACAAAAAATTAAATTAAAAAAAAAATGACCTTGAAAATATAAATGACCTTGAAAAAATGACCTTGAAAAAATAAATGACCTTGAAAAATAAATGACCTTGAAAAATAAATGACCTTGAAAATAATAAATGACCTTGAAAAGTAATATTTTGAAAATAATAAATGACCTTGAAAATAATAAATGACCTTGACCTTGAAAAATAAATGACCTTGACCTTTTATTTAAAATTTGGCCTTGATGAGTCATCACGATGAGTCATATGACCTTGGGAATGACCTTGGGTGAGTCACGCGACCTTGAAATGACCTTGATGAGTCATATGTCTTTGTTTAAAATTTGACCTTGATGAGTCATATGTCTTTGTTTAAAATTTGACCTTGACCTTTTATTACAAATTTGACTTTGACCTTGAAAAAAAAATAATATTTTGAAAAAATAAATGACCTTGAAAATGGTCTCGGGAAAACGTTAATAATTTTGCCAATAATAATGATGATGATAATTTTTATACATCAGTAGATAGATCTTGCACTAAGCTTCAAAATAAGCTATCGATTAATAAATTCAGATAATGGGAACGATAACTTTTGGGATGAAAAAAAGTAGGAGCCCGCCCGGCCAATTAATAATATTTTGAATAATAATAATAATTTAACGTTGAAAAGATGGTGGTCATCAATTGTTAATAACTTTGTCAATATTAATGATGATGATACATTCTATGAATCAATCGAAAGGTCTTGGACTGAGCTTTAAGATGAGCTATCGTTGAATAATTATCGTTGTCGGGAACTCTGTACATTTAAATTTTAAAATATGACCTTGAAAAAATAAATGACCTTGAAAAAATAAATGACCTTGAAAAAAAAATAAATGACCTTGAAAAAATAAATGACCTTGAAAAATTAATTAAATGACCTTGAAAAAATAAATGACCTTGAAAAATGGTCTCGGGAAAACTTTAATAACTTTGCCGATGTTAATGATGATGATACCTTCTATGGCTCAATTGAAAGGTCTTAGACTAAGCTTCAAAATAAGCTATCGATTAATAAATTCGGATAATGGGAACGATAACTTTTGGGATGGAAAAAAGTAGGAGCCCGCCCGGCCACTTAATAATATTTTGGAAAATAATAATAATTTAACTTTGAAAATGGTCTCGGGAAAACGTTAATAACTTTGTCAATATTAATGATGATGATACATTCTATGAATCAATCGAAAGGTCTTGGACTGAGCTTTAAGATGAGCTATCGTTGAATAATTATCGTTGTCGGGAACTCTGTACATTTAAATTTTAAAATATGACCTTGAAAAAATAAATGACCTTGAAAAAATAAATGACCTTGAAAAAAAAATAAATGACCTTGAAAAAATAAATGACCTTGAAAAAATAAATGACCTTGAAAAAATAAATGACCTTGAAAAAATAAATGACCTTGAAAAATTAATTAATGACCTTGAAAAAATAAATGACCTTGAAAAATGGTCTCGGGAAAACTTTAATAACTTTGCCGATGTTAATGATGATGATACCTTCAATAGCTCATTCGAAAGGTCTTGCACTAAGCTTCAAAATAAGCTATCGTCCAATAAAATCCGTTGGTGGGAACATTAATTTTTGGGATGAAAAAAAGTATGTCACCGCTGGATCACTTAATTAAAACAAAAAATTAAATTAAAAAAATTAATGACCTTGACCTTGACCTTTTATTAAAAAAAATTTTTTTTCCGGGGGGGGAGGGGGGAGGGGGGGGGGTATATGTGATCTGGCGGTGACATGATCTGGCGGTGACATATCATACTACTAATATTTTATATTAATTAAAATAAATTTCATTTTTTTCAATTTTTATTATTTTTAAATTTAAATTTATTTTTATATTTATTGTGAGGAGTTAAAATTAAAATACTAAATTAAATTAGTTCATGATTAAAATTTGTAAAGTTTTAATTGAAACTTAAATTATTTTAAGATATTAAAATTGAAATGATAATTGAAATTTTAAAATAAAATAATTTTTAATAAAATTGAAATTCAAGTATGAATGCGATGGTATGTTGATATTTGGTTGAAATTAAAATTTAGAAAATGTCCCAAGAATATTTGTTTATATAATCAGATTTAATGAAATATAATTTTGGATTTAATAGTCTTAGTAATTTATTTTGATGACCGAAGAATTAAATGTTATAGTTTCTAACATGGCGACCACGCCAGGACTTTGATTGAAGAATATGAAACCGCAGAAGGTAAAACCGTTGAACAGAAATTAAGAGCAGCTTTTCATCGACCAACGTCATTGATTGATGACTTAAGAGAAGCCTTGAACTACGAGCAAGGTAACGAATCAGCGGAAATATTTATAGAGAAAATATCAAAAATGACTAAAAAATTGGCCTCACACACTTGGAATGAGGAAGAAATTCAGAAATGTTTATTGACACATTGTGTAAGAGATAAAGAAGTCAGGAAAGAAATCGAAATGAAAGATCTCAAAACGGCGGAACAAATTAAAGAAACTATAAAGAAGATAGAAAAAGTTAACAAGGTTATTGAACAAGTAAACACGGTGAGATCAATACGACCTACAACTGGGGGAAGAACTTATAGAGATGTAGTACAAGTTGGAGCCACGAAGAGAGAAATCAACGAATGGAAACCAGAGACAAGAGTTAAAGTGATAGAATGCTGGACGTGTCAAAAACCGGGACACAGTAGCAGAGAATGTAATATAAAAGAAGATTTCAATGTTATGCATGTGGTGTTGAAGGTCACATACGAAGAGAATGCCCAACAATCAAATGTCATAGATGCAATGCACGAGGACACAAAGAAAGAGAGTGCTACACAAATATGGAAAGACGAAATCAAGGAAGAGATCGAGACCAAAGGAAGATGTCAG
>CAUHTR010002363.1:0-59778 GCA_959609185.1 Schmidtea polychroa
ACACATAAAAATTAACTAAACATATAAAAAGAACAAGACAAAAGTGAAGTTATAAAATTTATTGAATTATCATCTGATGACATGACATCGTCTATGTCTATAAGTTCATAATTTTCTAATTGATCATTTTCTTCATTATTTTCTTGGTTTACAATATCTTTGTTAGTTAATCATACATATCCATATGCATAACTAGTATCTTCCCCCATCCAAACCCTTTTATCATCTGCGTTGATAAGTGCAATTTCTTATTTTTTATTGTGAATAATTGATGATTTCTGTTAGTTATTTTAGTTTTTGGTATGGAAAAATTTGTTTTGTATTGTAACAATCCAGGCATGACTGATGTTTTATGTCACTACCTTTCAATGTTACTCCTTTAGCTTTTTTAGTCTCATCCTAACCTAAGAAACTATAACATTTAGGTCTGAGAAAAACCCACTCCTTATATTTAAGACCTTTATTCTCATTTTTGAACTTACCAATAAGATAATCAGGGTTTTTACTGTATAAGGGATGACAAGGATCATAATTAGACGTGTCTAGTAAATTATCACGGATCATTGCTGGTAAAAGAACATCAAGCTTACAGTTATTAACTTCAAGGAATAAAGAGTCTATATCACCTGCAACAATATTTATTTTACAATTGAACTCATTACGATATTTTTCTAAATGGATATATTGCAGTTCATACATTCTAAGTTTCGATAGATCAAGTAAAGATTGTTCAATGTAACTTGGTCTATCTAAACATATAAAATCAGGATTTATCATTGCTGCTATTAAATCATCATCGATTTTAATAGATTTTTTAAAAGTAGGTTTTGATGTATATGTAAATAATTTACTATCGGTAGTGCAAAGTCGAAGATTTATCCTTTCCTGAATATTTTCAACAGTTTTGCCATATAAACTGTTATTTATTAATTTGTAATAGATTTTTTCTGATGTATTTTTACATTTAAATCTTAATTTTGTATTTGTATCAATATATTTTTTTTAAAAATAGATGATTGTTTAAACCTTACAGCCCTATTTATATGTGTAATTTTAACACCAAGAGCCAAGTTTAATTTTAATAACCTCCAATGAATCACATAATTTGTTTTTGGATAATGCGTTAATAACAATTTTTCAACCTTTGACCCAACATGTTTCATTTTTTCAGCAGCAATAGGGAAATCATCCAACATACCATGAAACTCAGAAGTAATTACGAGATCCACTTCAAGAGTGTATCCATAAGACAAAAATTCAAGATTTAAATGCATACATTCATCCAATATTAAATCAAATCCATCAAGCACCTAACTTAATTCACTACAAGGTAATGGTTGACTTAACGCCCAACCGTTAAGATTATTAATGTCAATATAAAGCAACTCAGAGCTTTCATCAGTTTGTACAAAAATTTTATTTACAAAAGTAAGACCTCCTCTTATTCCACCATCATAAAAGCTAAACATTTCGTTTTCAGTTATCAATTCAATCGGTTCATCTAATGACATTAAAGAAGAAGACCGCGACATACCAGGAATTCCGAAATAATTCAATGGTTCTAACCTATTGTGAGCAATAGATTTCAAACGGAATTGTTGGAAGAAATCAGCCAAAAAAAAACAATCAAATTTTAAGTATATCATCATATAGTCAAATAAATTTACTCATTTAGTTTCAACCCAAATCTCCTGAGCTTTTTCATACTCGAGTTCAGTGACACCTTCCGAGATAGGTGGTAACTCATAAGTAGTTTGAAGAATATCTAAAGTCTCAAAATTGTAAGGAAAGATTTCTTTTTCAGAAACGATAATACCAGTAAAAACAGAATTAGTTAAAGGCAAAGTATTCAAAGTTTTGACAGCTTTAGCTTAAAGAATGATTCACAAATTGATAAGAATCAATGAATCTTAAACTAATTTTTCCTAAATGAGCTATCAAATAAATAAAGTTTTCGGTTGTAATTGGAATACAACCTAAAGACCAGTTCTTAAATTTATTTAATCCATATTTAAGGATATGATGCATATAATATCCTTTCAAGTTATTAAATACAATTGGTAAAATTCTATTTATTTTTCTATTTACGTTACATGTCCTACAAGCAGCACCCAAATATTTCCCTGTAAAATGATCGTGATTTCTAACCTGATCGACAATACTTTTCATACAAAGGTAGCAAGTAATTGAACAATCAAATTGATTCTGTTCAATATTAGTTAAATTTTAATATGTTTCCTACCCATTTTATAATAATAAGGTAGTACTTTATGTAGTACTTTATATCTTCTACAGCACTTAAAAGATTTTCGATGCAAACTAAACCTATAAACTGCTGATAACATGTCATGTTATCAGATGATGAAGATTATTATTGAATAAATTTTATAACTTCACTTTTGTCTTGTTCTTTTTATATGTTTAGTTAATTTTTATGTGTATAAGTATTTGGTTGAAATAATATTATTATTATTACTATTAAAGTATAAAGTGATGATTTCTTGGTAGCAGCATTTATAATTTAAAACAATAAAGTGATAATTTAAGCCTTTTGCTGCGAATAATATATTTAATGAAAAATTTTTCGACTATAAGATGGTCCTTGTCAATCTCCTGGAAGTTAGTTATTATTATTATTATTACTATTAATATTATTTCATTAAAATTTCCATTAAAAATTATCTTAAAAAATTATTTCAATAAAAATTGACTTTGAAAAATATATCAGAAAAATTTCCATTAAAAAATTTCATTTCTCAAAAAGTTTGTGGTTATTCAATCTTTTTGTTAATTATTTACTGTTAATTAATATTTTTGTTACTTATTTAACTTTAATTTAAAATTTTAGACCATTGATTGCTTAATGTACAAATTTAACCTTAATTTACTTTAATTTAAAAATTTAAGCCATAATTTACTTTAATTTACTTATTTATTATGCTTTTTTAGTGAAGACCGTCATTTTGTATTGAAATTCTCAAGACCAAGGAGACCCACCTTAATTGTACTTGGAAATATCCCTCAGTTTTTAGTGTAGACCTTTTTTTCTATTGAAATTCTCAGGTTCAAGGAGACCCCTCACTATAGTCAGAGAAATCCTGGCTTTTTTCTATAGAACCTTTTTTTCTATTGGAAATCCCTGAAAAAATAAGTCTAGCAAACTGCAGAAAAAAATTACTGCAGCAACTTATCCCCTCCCCCTCCCGGTGGAGGAAGATGGTCGTGCTGAAGTGTGCTGCAAACTACTTACTGGCACACGATAAATGCGGTTATAAACTCAGAAGCAGATAACACTATTATTGAAGCTAAGTTGTTGAACCAAAAGGAATTGGAAACCTTGCAGGAGTGCGGTTGACAAGTGCTACTGGAACACAACTAAATATTATTGGAACTTTATCATGTCAAATAAGATTATGTGACAAAGTTACACTACGATGTTATAGTCATATGCAGTCTACCAGTAAAATGTTTGTTAGAAATGGATGTCTGAAAGAAGTTGAAAGGAGTTGTTCTTGACTGTGCCACAGGCTCATTAGTTCGATCAATTGGTAAAAAGAGAAAAATTAAAAACTATAAAACGGAGTTTATGGATCATACGAAGTTTATGGATCACACGATGATCATTGCCACTAGAGTAGAAACAATGTGTTTCGTGGCAGTCAGTAAATACTGGTAAGGAGACGTATTATTTGAACCGGATGTCAGGTTTTCGGAAAAGTATAATGTACCAATCTCTTTCCGTGTGGTCAAAGTGGAGAATAGCAGAATATCAATGCGGGTTAGCCAATTTAGACATTGAACCATTAAAATTGTGCCAGAATACTAGAGTAGGAAGGATATTTCAACCGATGGATCCACGATCACTAAACAGGATTCAATCTTATCAGTAGAAAGGGCAAAGAAAACCTGCCATTGAATATTATGAAGCTCCAACAGCAAACAGTAAATCTTTTACATTACGAGAAAATATTCAAGTAAATCGGTTTTTGAGGAAGTATGATCAGGTGTTTGCGAAGCATGAATACGATCTATAAATCTGCTAGAATATGAAATTGTGCTTACGGATCATAAACCAATAAAGTTGAGACCGTACTGGATACTGTTCAGACTGGAAGAGCAAGTTGACAAACAAGTAAAGTTGATGCTGAAACACCGGATTATCAGACATAACAAATCACCATACCAATCACCTATGATAGTAGTCACAAAGAATGATGGTTAAATTGTGCAATGATTATCGTATGGTAAATGAAGCAACATTCAAGGATAGTCATCCATTACCATTGCTAGATTACATCTATGGTAAGATGCGAAATGATCAGTATTTTTCAGTTATGGAAGCTCAAAGGGGTTTCTACCAAATTAAGTTGAAAAATGAAACAAGTTCAATAACGGCATTTTCATTCCGGACATTACGAGTATAATGTAATGCCTTTCAGTTTCACCAGAGCTCCGGCTACGTTTCAGAGGGGCACGAACCTTATGTTGATGGATGTGCATCACGCGATGGTTTATATCGATGATATTATTATTTTCTCAGCGAATTTCGAAAAATATTTTGAACACTTGGATGATGTCTTCAAACGATTAATTCAGACAAACTTAAAAGTTAAGCCATCGAAATACAAATGGGCCGAATCTGAAATGGGTCTATGTGAAACATATTTTCAAAACACCAGATCCCGCTAACATCGAAAATGCAAAAAAAATTCTTGAACCGAAGATGGTGAAACAGATAAAAGGATTTTTGAATAATTAAATGATATTACAATAACATACATAGGTATACTATCAAAAATAAAATTTACCAAAGCTATTATTCCAAAAAGCCACCGAATTAATTAAAATATGTTAGATAATAATGACTATACCGAAATCAATTAACAAAAAATATCAATAGCCGATAAAATTAATTTGTAATTATCGCTTGCACAAATCAAAATGATAACAAGATGGGTAGAAAATGGGAACATGATTGATAAAATGCTACAAAACAATTTGAACTAAGGTTTGATTGAACAAAATTAGTTGATAGGACTTGAAAATAAGTAAAGCAGTGAAAAATCAAAGTAATCACGTTGGAAACGAAATGAAAATTGTCTAAAGTAGTTAAAGTGACATAGTTAAGAAAAATCTTTTAGAAAAAAAGTGGTAAAGTGTCTATTGACACGGCCCTTCATATAATTTTTCTGTGTATGTATTGGATCAATCAGGGTCGATCGTGTGTATTTTTGATCAAGATTTTTTTTGATTTTAAATTCCAAAAATTTTAATTGGTTCATTTCTTTATTCTGTTTTAATCTTTTGTTTTTATGGATAAGGTATTATTTTCTACTGTTGTGTCTTTTCGGCGATTTATTCTTTGTTTTATTACTTTTCATAATGTGTTTTGTATGAGGATTTCTTGCTTTGTCAAATTTTATTATTTTTGTTTTACTTATTTTTAATTGTGTTGTATTTTCATTTTTGTTTCTTATTTTTAATTGTGTTGTATTTTCATTTTTGTTTTATTTGAGTAATTTAAGTATTCTTTGTGGGGTCTACATGTTATGTAGGTAGTCTCAGTTGACCATTTACTTAGTTAATTAAAACAAGTAAATCAAAAATGGTATTTGGGTCCTAGTCCAACAACACCCATTTGATACAGTACCAATTTTGTTCACCCAAAATGTATCAAAAAGTTAGACTCCTTGTTTCCTGGTTTACTTTAGAAAAAAATCCAGAAGAGGTATATCTTGCTTAACTTAATCACCACAGCTTATATTTTTTTTATTTTCATAAATTTAATTTTAAATTTTGCGTTTATTTATTAAAATGACAATAAGTTTCGACTAGAAACAGGATGGCGAAATGTTTGTGAAATTGTTTAACGAACTCTGCGGAAAAAAACTAATTTTGATTTTATAAGTAGTGTATCATATTCAAAATGAGTGTAAAGAAAATTATTTTAACTTACTGAATTTTTTAGTTTTATATCAAAAATCAGTTTCATTTAATTAAAATTGTCAAATTATCTTAAAATGTGGAAATATAATAATTTAAAATTTTAAGAATCATTATGTATTATTCTACATTTAAATTAAACTTAAAATAGATCGTTTTAATTTATCAATGTAATTTTCTTAAATTCAAATTGTTTAAAATTTAAATTAAATTCTGAAAGGAAGAAATCTTGGAATTATAGTATATAAATGCAAATGGAATATTTGTATATTCTTTTAAATATACTTTTTATCACTTTAATCAATGGCCAAACTAATACACCAATGTGCTCATCAGATGATGCAGTTGCAACTGGTTTATAAAATTGATTCTTATCTATATTTAATATTTTTAAGGTTGCCCAACTGGATGGTACAGTTATTCAACTAATTGCTATAAATTAAATAATTCACCAGTATCGAATTTCATTCAAAGTCGAGATGCTTGCAATGTATGTATTATTAATTTAAGTTCTATCTTAATCTCTATATAGCTTCTTGGTGCTCGATTATTAAGAATAGAAAGTCTTATTCAGCATAAATTCTTTTCTGCATTGCTAGATAACAATGCATGTGAATCGATCGTAAGTACTAGTACGAATGTTATTTTACTAAACTTAAAATAATAGAATTCAGTGGTACACAGCAGGGGCAATGACTTCTAGTAAAATGGGTATATATATTTGGGATGGATTTCCACCTGATTTGCAAACATTCAACCCGGAACTTTTGCCACTATTAATCGATGTACCCGACTTGAATAATAAAAATGCATGGAACAGTGAACGTGTAAAAATCGTCTACATTTATTACAACATGAAATGGATGTTAAATATCACATCGTCTACCGATACCAATTATTTTATATGTGAAGCACCGAAATCTGTCATTGCCAAAACAATTTCAATGTCAAGATCAGCCGATTTTGGCCAGACTGATTTGACGGACATTAAACGTGGTCCCTGTATCCTCGATCAACCCACTGATCAGTTGTAAGTATTTACTAAAGTAAAAATAAAAATAACATAATAAATTTATCCTGTTCATGTCATTGTTTAAATCATTACTCATTTCAATTCCACATAATTCTAAAATTTTAGTCGTTAATCATAATTCATTGTTGTTGGACAAGGCGCTTTTATACTAATCAACTTGAATTTTTTTTATTTAGATGTGATTTTCAATAAAAATTAGTTATTTATTTAAAAATCTATTTAATTAATTTATTAGTTATTTGATTATTAATTTAATTTTTATAAACATGTTATCATAATTCAAAGATTCTAGGAATTGGTACTTAAAATATTACACAGCATTGCATCCCGACAATACTTCCCTGCATTACATCCTGTCAATAACTCCTGCATTACACCCGCCTAATATCCCCTGCATTGCACTCAGCCAATATATCTTGTATTATACCCTGTCAATATTCCCCTGCATTACACCAGGCCAATATCCTCTTGCATTACACTCGGTCAATATTCCCCTGCATTACAGCCGGCTAATATCTCCTACATTACACCCGGACAATATTCCCCTGCATTACAGCCGGCCAATATCCACTGCATTGCACTCAGCCAATATATCTTGTATTATACCCTGTCAATATTCCCCTGCATTACACCCGGCTAATATTTAGTTGTAATATAAAATTATAGCTACCTATCATAAATTTAATAAATATATTATAAAATGATTAACATTTACTAATTGCGTATAATATCAACTTGTATTACCTTTATCAGGTATGTACCATCGGTTTCTAACTCCAAAGTTGTTACCTTTACCTGCAATGTTTATGGAAATCCATTTCCAACTGTTTCTTGGTATTTCATAAAGGACACAACTCAAGGATTACAAAGAATTTTAATAGACCCATTAAAATATAGTAGTGGCAAAGTTACACAAACCGGAGGTCTTTTAACGATAAATGAGCCCGACAATACCTTTGACAACAAAATAGAGTGTCAAGTTCAGAATGATTATGGAACTGTCATCTCAAGACAAGTTCAAATTATTCGAGGACGCCTGGAAATTTACAACAAGAATCCTCGTCAATTAATGCGTATCGCGGACAACAAGGGATTTATGCTTGATTGTGAACCTCCTGATCACGATCCAAAAGATAGTAAAAACTTCCAATAGTTACAATTTCATTTATATTTCACTAGGCATCGTTTATACATTTTATATAACTCGTAAAACTGATAAAGGAGAAATCGTCGATGACGTTATTCAAAGCCAATTGAGAAATAATATTTTCTTATCGTACAATCTTGGTTTAATAGGATTTTCTATTGGCAGTGTGAAAGTTGATCTATAATTTCCCTATGTTAGATTTATTGATGATCTAGGATTCTGGAATTTACAAATGTATGGTTGGATGGAGAGGCCTCACCGGAACATCATATAAATCACCCGATATCCCACTTGAAGTCTTTGCCTCCAANATTTTTTGTTTTTTTTTAATATTTTTTAATTTTTTAACTTTTTTTTTTATTATTTTGTTTTGGTTTTTTTATTATTTTTTAAAATTTTTTATTATTATTATTTTTTTTAATATTTTATTTTTTTTATTTTATTCTTCTTTTTTATTCTTTTTTATTCTTCATATATATATAAATCAAACATTGAATGATATCGGGAAAATTTCAGAACAACAAACCGTTGCCATCGAAATCTGTAATATCTGATTTTGAGAGAAGAGTGACATTGGAAAATATTCAATTCGAAGATGAAGGCGATTATCAGTGTTACATAGAGACAATGGACGGTAGGGTTTCTTTGCCCCGTAGTGTCAAGCTGGTTATTAATGCCAAACCGACTTTCGTTGTCAAACCGAAAAATCAATATCCAGATATCGGTTCAACAGTAACCCTAACCTGCCAAGCCGTTGGTAAACCACAAGTCAGCATGCAATGGTACAGAAATGGGCAACCAATCAGCAATTGGCTCACTAAAAATCCCGATCAACGCTACAATTTCACCGAAGGAAACGTTTCGCTCGCTTTGCTTGTAATCAACGGTGTTAAAACCTCAGACAACGCGATGATTGGCTGTTACATTTCCAACATGTTCGGCAAGGAGTCCGTATTTGTTGAATTGAAAACGATTTCAATAGTTCCAAACTTTGATAAATATCCCCTTCTTAACACGGAAGCCATTATCGGTATGAAAACAATAATTCCCTGCCAACCGGAAGGATCCCCGACACCAACGATCACATGGACTAAAGACGGTACAGCATTAACATTGGCACCGTCGGTTTTCAATCAGGTTATCGGTGAAATTGATGTTAGTTTTGTTCTTTATGATTAATTTAATGAATATCAATAATGCGGTTACCTATAGTCAGAAATTGCACTCTACACAACATACAAGGATATTCGATTCTTCAAATAAGATTTACATCCATAAAAAATTGATTAAATATATTTTTGTTAAGAATTTCCCATAAAATTTTGCAATAACTAACAAAAATATGAATATAAATAAACATAATCACATCATTATTGTAATCCAATCGATTTTTTCATTGGCCGTTTAATAATTGGGCTTTCTTATTTTTGAATAAGCCAATTTTCATTGCACCATGTTTTTACATTTGATTTTTTTACATTATAATGTGAGTCTCTTACGCCACCATTAGTTACCGCGCACTGGTTAGCAACAGAGGCCCCCTACCCCCTCTATTTTTTTCAAGGTCAAGCCGCGATTATTGATTTTTAAATTTTTTAAATTTTTATTGATTTTAAAGTGCAAAATTTTCAAATTAGAAATTCAAGTATTGATTTAAATGTGCTTTTAAATTTAAATGTGATTTATTGATTAAAAAGTGAATTTTTACTTTTTTGTTTTATCTCACTGTAGCGCGGGAGTTTTTACATTACACTTAGTACTATTATCAAACTTATAATTCAAATAACTAATAGATCTAAAAATAACTGATTTTCTTATTAAAACATTCAACTTTACACTTTGCTTTTCGTTTATCTATTTGATTCGACTAAACAACCTCAAAATCAATTAAAAGTGATAAAGTTGCATGTAAATGTCGACTTTAAACACCAGTGGCCAACGCGACCGTTTGAAAATGCGGCACTCAAAATGATTTGAAATTTTACACATTACTTTATCTTAGAATTAAAATTTAATTATATAAGCTAGTTTTTGTACAAATAATTTCATACATAAATAATACTATGTTACAATTTTATTTCCCGAATTTTTATTTACTAGTGCAATTCTCATTTATGTTCCCTACCGAACAATAATTTACTCATCAAAAGTGTTGTAGCATCTGACAAAGGTACATATGGATGCATTGCCACCAATTCAATTGGAACGGCAAACAGTTCAGCATATTTGGACGTAATTAATCCACCTACCATTAACAATCGTCCTCTCAGTCGCCGAGTCCAATTAAATAGCAATGTTTATATGCCTTGTCAAGCTTCCGGCACTCCATATCTTGATATTGATTACGATTGGTACTTTGAGGTTGATTTCAATATTTTATCAAAATTTCATTGGAATTTTGAACCAAATTTCAGAATGTTCAACTGAAATTTGACAGAATGGACTTGGATGCCCGTAGATATGACAAATCGCAATTTAGGAGACCATATTATCGATATTTTGGGACCCTGATAATATACAACATTCAATTCTACGATGAAGCAAATTATACATGTAAAGTCACCACGCCTTTCAGTGTTAATGAATATTATGCACTTATTCAAGTTATTGGGCCACCCGGAGTCGGAGGAGGTGAGTTTCAATTTCAATTTGAGCATTTATTTATTTTTAACTTCTTGACTCGTTTCATTTTTATGGAATGTGCTGCAAATCATTAAATATTAACTTGAAACACGTACAGATATAATTATTGATGATGTAAGTTTCATTATCGAGAAATTCGTGTTGTTTTTACTAAAAATCAGACAACGTCATATAAAATAAATTCATATCTTATTCCTAACATGGAACATAATTTCCATTTTATAAATTAAATATGAATCTGCAAAATTCTCGTTCAATAAAAATTTATTATTGGTTCAAGTTCAGATTTGTATTTAAAATAAAAAAAATAAAAAATTCTGTAAGTTTTGTTGAAAAAACATTCGTTTTATTTCAGGAAAAAGATATTTTATAGTGAACAATTTTTAAATTGAGTTCTAACTTGAGTGGTTAGAACATCTAGAACTTCATAAGGCAATGCTATCACATTTAATTTGTTCATAAAACTGTAAAACACTTGGTAAATTTTAAATGGAATTAAGATGTGCATTCGAAAAGCAACTCCAGGATACATTCTCGAACCATTTGATAAATTGCCATAGTGTGTGATATAGGATCACTAGAGTTCAGAACGATATCCGAGGAACGACCTGAAGCGTACAAAGAACTGCTTGAATTGAAATATACATCATTATTATAGCCGTAAACATTTTGATTGTCATAATCGTCAACATTTGAATTTACATACTCATCAAAATTTCATTATCATTACCATCAAAACTTTTATTGATACATTATATGTCTCCAATATAATTTGAGTCATGGATCCTCTGTCAGCTTTGGGAATATTGAAAAGAACTTCTCGATCAGATGCGATAGATTTAACATGAACAAAGATATCCTTAGAGCTACTATCATTGTCAACAGTTATGAATTCATATCCATTCTTTAAGTTACAACATTTCATAATAAAAACGAAAGTTTTTAAGAAT
This sequence comes from Schmidtea polychroa, assembly GCA_959609185.1. Lineage (NCBI taxonomy): Eukaryota > Metazoa > Platyhelminthes > Tricladida > Dugesiidae > Schmidtea > Schmidtea polychroa. The sequence goes on from CAUHTR010002363.1 coordinate 11,717, forward strand.
CTTTATTCTATCCCAAAATCCGCGAAAACTCCTTTTAAAACAAGAATTCCCTTAGAACAAAAACTAAAAAATCAATCAAAAACCAAAACATCTTGCCTCGCGTCTGTGCGCAACCCAACAGAAAATGTACAATCAATACTCTTCGCACACAGACGCGATCCAGAATTAAACTTCAGGATTGACCAAAACTTTTATTTTTTTTTATTTTACCTTATGAATATGTTCTCAAATGGCTTCACTAAAATCTGAAGAACTAGTATTCAGTTGTTGAATCATTAATCGGAATATACAAAGTTTTTAATATAATTTAATCATTAATTGTCAAATAATTTAATACATTTGTTGTATAACTCAACTCATTTGCCATATATACTTTAATCAATATTATTTTCAAATAATTTAATCCATTTGTCATAGAATTTAATCAATATCATATAAAATAATTTATTAATTGGCTTATAATTTTATCCGTTTGCCATATAATTTAATGCTAAATAATCCAAATTCTATTCTTATCCATTGCATTATCATACAAATATATTCTTCGAGTAAAGCACCTCATTAATGAAAAAATAAGTTTTACATTTCGTGACCTTTTAAGTTAATAAGGTTCTAGATTTCCTAGAAGCATGTCAAGTATATAGAGTAGCACTTCCTCTAAAATTAGAGTTAGAAATTTAGATGCAATTCTTAGTTCCAATCTCTGCATTCCAAAAATGACAATTTTTTATGTTTGTGCACACAATACCTCGACCCATTATTGGAGATACACAACTTTATCCTATAATATCAGACCAAATTTGGATTTATCGGATCAAGAAGGGTGATATTTCATACATAATCTAAGCTTTCATACGCTTTTTTTTTAATTTCGTATTCCTAGTACTTTTTAGTGTTACTCTTTCCAAGGTATTTTTTTCCAAACCACATGATTTTAAAAATCTGGAGATTCCAACAAAAGTAATCGTGACCCATAGTTTGAATTTTAATAAATCTTTCAGATATTCAAAGCTGAAACTGAAACTTAAATCGTGCATTTTCAATTTTTCTTAACGGAACACTGATTCCTTTCCCGCATAACACAATTTTAGAAACACTGCTAAATGCCAATACATTTATATAATTTTTTATTCATTTATATGATGGAAATATATATTTACATTCTTTATAATTATAGGCATTACAGTGACACCTGTCGTAGGAAACGTCAGTAATGTTGTTGAATGGACTGATGGCTATGATCATGGCCACCCAATTCTCTGGTATCGATTAGAAGTTGCCAAAGAAGATGGAACGCAAAAATGGTATCCTCTGAAGGAAAGAATCAATAAAACAGATATTACGCCAGTTACTAAACAAAGTATTATTATTATTATTATTATTATTATTATTATTATTATTATTATTATTATTATTATTATTATTATTATTATTATTATTATTATTATTATTATTATTATTATTATTATTATTATTATTATTATTTTATTATTATTTTCTGAACAACATAAAAACAAGAACTACTATGAATTATCCTGCATTAGACTCAAATTGTCTATTGTATTAGGTTGAAAAAATTATTTATTTAATTATAATTATTTAAAAATAATTAAATGTTTTTATTAAATAAAAAAGTTTTTATATAATTAATAAATTTGTTTAAAATCCTTAATTATATCCCACCTGATGATGACAGGAAAACTGTCGAAATATATCGTGTAAAGAATGTTTGATTGGCATTATCTTATAATTAAATCATTTCCATGTATGTTTAATTATTATTAATATTATTATTATTTATTATTATTATTATTATTATTATTATTTATTATTTACTATTATTATTTATTATTATTATTTTTATTTATTATTATTATTTTTATTTATTATTATTATTTTTATTTATTATTATTATTATTATTAATAGTATAAAGTGATGATTTCTTGGTATCAGCATTAATAAAATGTTAAACAATAAATGATAATTTAAGTCATTTGTTAAAAAATTGAAAAGGACTATTTTTATAGTTGAAAATTCTTTCATTTTATTAAATATATACTTCGCAACAAAAGGCTTAAATTATCATTTAATTGTTTGATATTGTTATTTTCATTTATTATTAATATTATTAACATTATTGTTTACTTATTTATTTTTATAATTTATTATTATTATATTATAGTTTGGTTTATGTTATTAAAATAATCAATAATCCTTCTTAGTTCTGGTATCCAATCTACGACCGACGTTATCAATGTTATTTTTTTGCACTATGAAAGTTCTCTTTTCGTTTTTTGAATAACCTTGTCGGCCTTCAATTTAGGTTGTCTCGAAAAATAATCGTTTTTATCATCTTACATTTTTTTAATTTATAATATGAAATTAAATTCTTTCAATAAATCCATCATAGAATGTAATATATTTCCCCTCTTCAAATGTTAATATTTCAATTTATGAATGTGACCACTTAACGGATTTGAAAATAATTAATTAATTCATTAATTAAATAAAATCCGTTAAAATCATATAATTCTTCATTTTAATTCAAACCTCTTTTAAAGATCTGAATCGATTAAACGACATTTTTTCTTTTTTTTTCATCTCTACTAAAAATAATTCTTGGAAACTCTTCTGAATATTTACATAGCTTCCTATAGAAAATCACAATTCACTAGTTTAGTCATTATTTTGATAATATTACCTTTGTATTTTAAATTAATTTCACCAAAATTAATTAATCAATAATCAACGTTATGTTGTTTTTTAATGATATTCCATTTATTTTTGCATTCTAATAAAAGATCAAAAATTTTAATTCTATACAACAAAATCTTTGGCTATGGCTTTATTCTGTCTTAAATAGAAAATATATGACTTGATTTCAAGGTGATTGTTAAAAATGACCTTGACTTATTTGTGACTCACATTAAAGAATCAGTATTTGTGTCCTTTACTTGACGACTAATTTTCTTTTTTGATCTACGTGACTCACATCGACCTACTTTAAGTTGCGGTTTTTTTTGTAATCATTGACAACAAAATATAAGTCAAAATATGAAAACGAAATGAAAAATAGTAATTCCATTATAACCAAAATGTTATGCTTCCTTATAAAGTCGTTTGTTATAAAAAAGGAATTTTTAATTTACTTGCACGAAACACGACGAAAACTATTGATAAAAGATAGTTTTAAAAGGATTGTATTATACAAGTAATATATTTTACTTAGTTTCAATAATATTGACAATGTATCACTCATTTGTCATGTAAATGAATTATTCATTAGTTTTACTGTAAGAAAATTTTCTTATTTGGATGTATAAAACTAATCCATTTCGAATTATTATAACAAGTCATTTTATTTCTAAACCTGTTCCAATTTTAATTTACATATTTTTTCGGTTATTACCAAAAAGGTTACAATAACAACGGCATAGACCGGTTATCAATAATTTCCATTAATTGTAGATAATCTGATCAGAAATCAATTTGTATTTTCTGAATTGCCAGCCAATACTAATTTCCGATTGAGGCTTTTTGCAGCGAATAGCTTTGGATTAGGTGAACCTAGTGGTCCAAGTGAAATATTCAAGACTGCAGCTATTCCTCCACAAAAGGCACCGAAAAATGTTACCGGAGGTGGTGGTAAAGTTGGAACACTTGTCATTCGGTGGGAACCTTTATTACCTCTCGAAGAAAATGGTGATAATTTCGCGTATGAAATTAGATACAAAGAATCCAAAGAAATAGAATGGATTACTGCAAGCAACTTTATAAATAAATCTTTGGATAATGATAAATATCGTCAAGTAACACTGGATTTACCTGCTAACAAGGATTACATTGAATTTCAAGTGCAAGTTCGAGCGAAAAATATGAAGGTAAGCAGTATTATAAAAATATTATCATAATAAACAATATTGTGCAAGGAATTTAATGATATTGTTATTCTTTCTGTAAATTAAATGTTTCATTTTAAAAATTAGATTTCTCTTAATTTTATTGGCATAATATGTTATATAATTAGTTATAAACACGTGAAAAAGTAAAACACAAAAAAGTAAAATTACCTATAAATTTATACAGTCTCTAGTTATCTAAATATTGAATGAACGAAATTTCCCTATAAATTGCATTATAAATTTTAACTTTTTATTAAATTTTTTGATAATTATAAAATTCTTATTATAGGAAAAAATATTTTCAATTTAATAATTTAGTTCTATTATTATAACTTGAAAACTTACCGTGGCAAAAAATGGTTCTAGTAACACATTATCATTTGGCACATGTCAATTCAGCTGTGCAAAAAAATTCAGTGATTACACATTAAAAATGGAGTGTAACAAATACATTGTTTAATTTACAAAAATACAACAGCTGATGCTCATAAAACTCTGTTGGAAATATATGGTAATCTTGCTCCACTTGATTGTACTTGTATAGAATGGTTTAAACGATTCAAAAATGAGGATTTTGATGTCAAAGACAAGTGCCTTTCATTGTTTTCTCAGTTACTAGTGATAAAAAGTGCATCTTTTCGATAATCCAAAACACTAAAGATTGTTGGTAAATAATGGGAAACCATCAACATCATAGGCAAAACGGAATATTCACGGGAAGAATACTATACTGTGTATTTAGTGTCGTTTATTATAAGCTCTTGAAACCAGGTGAAACAGTTGACGTTAACCATTATAAACAAGAAATAATTGATTTAAACTGTGAATTGAACCAGAAACGACCAAAAATTACTAATAAACGACAAAGCTCGACCACATGCGATGAAGGTTTTTATAGAAACATTATTATCACTGAGTTGGGAAGTCCTAGTCAACCTCGTGTATTCATCAGACATTGCCATTTCTGAGTATTACTTGTTCCGATCAATGCAACATGGCTTAGTGGATGAGCATTTCAAAACATATGATAAAGCAAAAAATGAATAGCCTCAAAACCTAACGATTTCTTTCATCATAGAATCCACTTATTACCAGAAAAGTGGGAAAATGTTATAGGGAATGATAGAAAATATTCTGATTAAAATAAAAATCACAATTTACTAACTTTTTAGCCTAAAAAGAAAAATATTCAATTTATAGACCTAAATAATCCTATTTTGCTTTTTTAATAAATCTTAATAAAATAAAATTATAATTTGATTTATTTCTATATAGTTTTCGACTAATAATCAATGGTTTATATTTCAATATTTAATCAATGGTTTATATTTCAATATTTAATCAATGGTCTAGTTAAATATGAAGCATTGATCCATAGTCAAAAACTAAATGAAGATAAATGAAAATATGTGATAAAAAGAAATGATTTGATTATTAAATCATAATCCTAGTTTCAAATACATTATTTCTATTGAATTGTTTGTTATCTATTGATATTTTACAATTATCAAATTGTTTTTGTAGTATTTATATTTGCTTTTCATTTCTCATCGTAGAATTTAAGATTGGTGCATTTTTCAAGCAATAAGTTCAATTGTTGATCTCAAATAACAGTCTTTTCGTCGCTAGTATTAGCAAATATTAAAATTTTACCTGGGAAATACAGCGATGGTTATGAAGCAACCGAAATATTTAAATATTCCGATTTACCCAATTTACTACTTCTTCATATAGAAGTATATTTTACGATGACCTGTTGCATTCTACAAATATAAACATCTATTTTATAATGCATTGTCAAAATTAAATTTGTAATATATTTTTAAATCTACATTGCGTAATATAGTGTCACGTTTGTCACAAACCAAATTTAGATATCTCTAGTTAATGGTAAATTTTAAATCTCTAAAAATTTGTGCTGTACCAAATTAGACACATTCTATACTATACTGATATTGTATAAGATGGGAAATATTTCATAAATAAAAGTGGAAGAGAAAAACACAATAAAGAATAATTTTAAACATTGTAAGGAATTCAATAAGAATTTTCAATAAGTTGTGGGCTAGTTTGACAAATTTGTTTATATAATTATAATAAACTATTCATAACTTTTATATAGTTATACATAGCAAATTAAACAAACTTCTCAGGTAGATTTTGATCATTTTCTCCCTTGACCTACTTTTGTTTTCAATTTCCTTTGTTTTATATGTTTTACTAGTGAATTGTGTCAGTTCTAAATCACATGCTTCTTATATGATATAATAACTACATAATAGGTTAAGGTCGATTTAAGTTCATGTTCGAGTCAAGAGGTTGCGCTGTGTTAAATTTTAACTGTCGGTCGATTTAAGCCTTAACTTTAAGGGATTAAAAGCTAATTAAGGTTTAAACTTAAGTTTATTGGAAATTATAATAATACTATTAATAATTACAACATATTAAAAAATTATGAGAAGATGAAGTGGATGTTGTGACAGTTGGTGAAAGTTATTAAGGTAAAGCAGTGGATGTGTGAGAGTAGGTGAATACAAATGGGTTGGAAAAATGAAGTCTTCATTAACCCGCCTTGACATTAACTACTTTGAATTTCTACAAATCTTTCGCAATATTAAACTATTTACATCACCACTAATTAAACTAAGAGGCCTCTACCTCTGCAAGTTATAACCGTTGCAATTTTTTCTATCAATTCAACATTTCGGTTTAAATTCTGATTGGAAAACATTAACCCTTTGAACCCTAATGGCCGATTTACCGGCCTTGGCATCTATCTTTATTTTTTATACTGACAATCGATTTTGATCAAAATTGCATTTTATGTTAAATATTATTTTTTTAGTCAAAAATTGCTCAGGAGCTCAGGGATACAGTGCTAATACAATGAGCGCCTTAAGGTTCAAAGGGTTGATTAAACAAAATTAATTTCATTCTTTTAATTAACAAAACAATTACAATTCCGTAATATTATAATAAAATTATCACTCTATATTCACAAGGATATCATAATGCTACATATTGAAATAATTATTTTATTTATTTGTTTGTAATTGTATTTATTATTATTCTTTCTAACACTTGTTTCTTTTATTTTTAGTCAAATCGGTATTGTAGTTGGAATATCAATGCCATTTTATAAATTGTTTAATTGTAAATTATTAGAGCTGTATTAGACATGAATTTTTAATTTTTATTTATTACTTTGATTTTGATATTATTAGGGTCCCGGACCGTGGTCAGATGTTTCGAATATAACTTCTGCATCCAAATTACCAAGTTATGCACCTCAAGATGTCCATGCCAATTCGTTCAATTCCACAGCTATAAATGTGGATTGGAAGGCACCCGCAATTGGGACTGGAGAAGGCGCGATACAAGGTTATCACATTGTTTACTGGATGAGGGTGTCCGATTGCAAATCTCAAGCAGCTAGTTATGACCGACTGAACACTTCTCAACGATTGACATTATACGGAGGGGGCCTCACAAGTGGAGTTATAATCGGCCTTGTGGCGGATCGATATTATTGCATCGGTGTTCAGGTATTATTATTATTATTATTATTATTATTATTATTATTATTATTATTATTATTATTATTATTATTATTATTATTTATTATTTATTATTTATTATTAATTATTATTATATATTATGTAAGCCATTATAGCGGAGTGGGAATAGGCTTCAATTTTATCACCGGGAGTACCGGGTTCAATTTTCGATTTTGGTCAATTTTTTTCGATATTTTTTTTCAACGGAATCTGATTCAGCGTACTGATTTTAGTATATACAGTAAACCCTCCAACTGCGCGGTAGATACGTTCCACAAAAACAACGCGCAAACCGAAACCGCGCACTGTGAACCCGATTTTATATGTAATTATGGGGTTAGGTTCCAGATATCACAAAAATATTAAAAAATATAATAAAAAGTCTTTATTCAACGACTAATATACATATTTACATTTATATAAACATAAAAACTAATAAAAACAGTCTCAATTCATTGCTTTTACATAATTAATATTACTATTATAAAAATTAATAAAAATTTAACATAAATAAAAATTATAAAAAACAATACAAGAACTAAAAACAGTCTCAATTCAACGACTAAACATAAATAAAAATTAACATAAGTAACGTTATATTAATCACTGCTACATGCTGATGAGCTTGATTCTAATTGGCTGTGATTGTATAATTTTTTGAAAAAAGCTTGTTAACACTGATTGCCTTACCAGCTTTTTGTTTTTCTTTATAAATTTCGGCATATGGTGCTAAGCTGCTGTCAGATTTCTCCGAAATTTTAAGGCACGCTCCATATCAGGGTCTATATTAAGAGCTTGCTGTTCAAGTTGACTACCAAGTTTTAAAAAACTTGATAGTTTTTCGGTAGTAAACTTTTTCACTTCTGTAATCTGTACATCTTCTTCACTTTCATCATTTTCATCATTATTACCGCCGAACTGTGTCAAAATATCGTCAACAGTATTATTTTCTTCATTTGACACAAGGACTTCCGTGATATCTTCTGATTCTAAATTTTGAAAACCGTCCCCACCAATTGTTCTACCTAAAGTCACAATTTCTGGCATTTCAACAACAGCTTCTCTAATGCAGCTTTCTGGCCATAATTTTTTCCATACAGCATTCATGGTTGAGTTTTTAACTTCATCCCATGCTAATTTAATATTTTTTACGGAAGATAAAATATTATACTGTCGCCAATACTCACGAATTGAAAGACTATCTGGGCCATCCGTAGCTTCAATTAATTGCCGAAAAGTCCTTCTAAGACAATACAGCTTAAATGCGGCAATTATGCCTTGGTCCATCGGCTGAATTAAAGATGTCGTATTTGGAGGCAGAAATATTACTTTAACATTGGGGTGCAATTCAGCTAAATGTGGTGGATGACTTGGTGCATTGTCAACAATCAACAGAATCTTAAAAGCAATGTTTTTGTCTTTACAGTAAGTTTCAGCTTCTACACAAAAGCAATTTAAAAACCAGTTCTCAAAAAGCTTTGCAGTCATCCAAGCTTTCTTATTTGATACCCAATGAACTGGCAGTGAGTTCTTTGATATGCCTTTAAAAGCACGAGGATTTTCTGATTTATAAATTATTAGTGGTTTGTTCTTACAATCGCCTGCTGCATTACCGCAAAACAAAACTGTCAATCTATCTTTGGAAACCTTGAACCCCGGAGCAGATTTCTCCTCTTTAGATATAAATGTTCTGCTAGGCATCCTTTTCCAAAATAGGCCAGTCTCATCAGCATTGAAAACTTGGCTTGGTAAATATCCACAACCATCAATGATATGTTTTAACGTTTTTGGATATAAAGATGCAGATAATGTATCAGCACTGGCTGCTTCGCCTGTAAATTTTATATTATGTAAGTTTTGGCGATGTTTAAACTTTTCAAACCATCCTTTACTCGCTTCGAATTTAATTTCGCCTAAATTAGATGACCCAGGTTCTTCCTTTTGTAACCAATTAAATACTAGTAACGCTTTAGTTCGAATAACATCAGCACTAAGTGGCATTCTCTTTTGATTTTGATCTTCAATCCAAAAGCTTAACACTTTTTCTGTTTTCTCTATTATTGGATTTCGTGGTTTTTTTAATGTTTTGGCAGCTAGCGATGTAGAACAAACTACTGAACTTTTAATTTTTTCGGCATTCAATTTAATCCTCCTTATGCTGGATTCGTTCATATTGTGTCTCTTAGCTAAAACAGACATTTTTTCGCCATTTTCTAATTGCTTCACAATTTCAAGTTTTGCCTCTAACGTCAATATTTTTCTTTTGCCAGCTTTTTCCATTATTATATATAAGGTGTAGAAATTATTAAAAACCTATTAAATCAAAAATCAAAAATTTTATTTATACTTACTTTATAACACTCTTTAATTGATGTAATAATTTTTTATTACGGTTATATCTAATGCACACGAATAAGATTTTTTTGAATTTAATACTGATATATTTTTAATTAAATAAACACTTGTATAAATATCTATTAATTAAAACTATGTAATTTTACATCCTAATCCTAACCACATCACTGGAAAAATGAAACTGCCTTTATTATTTTTATATAAAAAATACAGTGCATCGAAATACGATGAATCACTATTTTCACTACCATATGTATTCGTAGTTTTACGGGATTCACCATAAAAAATTAAATTGACATGATTTTTCTTGTTAAAATAGACAAAAACAAAAAAAACCGCGCAGCTACGAAATTTTTAGCGCACAGATCGAAATTTTGGTATTAAAGGTTTGGCCGCGCAATGAAAAACGCGCAGTTGGAGGGTTTACTGTATTTAAATTTTCAGATCGATCTGAGTGGTAGTTGTCGAGAAAATGAATAATTAATTATTAATTTCATCAATAAATAGTCACACATTAACAACTTATTTTATATTGATTATAGCTCTAATAGCTTAGTGGTAATAGCACTCGACTGCATTGCCAATACCAATGGGTTCAAATCCCATTTCGATCACTTTTTTTTCAAATTTTTTTTAACGAAATATTGATCAGCATACTCGATTTAGTACTTGTACAAATTTTTAAGGTAATTGGTCAAAGGCAACTCTTGGAAATTTAAGATCAAAAACGTTTTAACTTAAGCTACCAATGTATATTAGATAATTTAATTAAATTTACATTACACATTTAACAAATTTGTTAATAACTTTTACAATATTAATTGTTACAAAGTAATTTATATATCAATAAATAGATAATTAAATTTACAATATAAATTATATCAAATTTGTAAAATAGTGTCAGATTTGAAAATTTACTATGTTGGTTTGAAATAATTCACGACCAAGTTAACATTTTGACCAACAAATTTTTAGATTTTTAATATTATTTAAATATTTAAATACCACAAAATAGAGAAAAAAATTTAGAATTAGAATCATCTTTGAAAATAAAAATACTATCAAAACTTAATTTTTTATTGGAAAATTTCGAAATCACGTTGCCGAAATTTTACCACCGCGGCGACATTTTCATTAATAACTTTTTAAATAATAATTATTATAAAAATATTTTAGCACCACTGGAAAGATAATAAAATTTAGATTATAAATCATATCGGAACTGTAAAATACTATCAAAATTAAAATTATTCTTGGCAAATATTGCAATACCAATACCATGTGTTGTGTAACTAATTAATTAATTACAAAATTAAACTTTTCAAATTTAAAATTTTGCCAAAAAGTCATAGTAACTCTATTATTATTATTATTATTATTATTATTATTATTATTATTATTATTATTATTATTATTATTATTATTATTATTATTATTATTATTATTATTATTATTATTATTATTATTATTATTATTATTTAATATTATTTATTATTTATTATATTGTCGAGTATTATGGTTTCATGTTTCATTGTTATACTGTCAATATTCTTCACAGATGTTCAACACTGCTGGTGACAGTCTTGAATCGAGTTTCGTTGATCAAACCACTTTCAAGAAACCTCCACAAAATTTCCCGACTGTTGTCCGATTGAATAGTACTAATACACCTCATCAGATTCAAGTGACCTGGAATGGGGTTCGTGTGATGCCTGAAGAAGAATCAGTAGATGGATATAGAATCCGTTATTGGTTATCTGGTGCTCCGGTACGCACAGCATTGGATGTCGATGTAGGACTCAAGATTACTGGACTAATCAATAATCTACAATATGATGTCAGATATAATATGAGAGTTTTCGCTTACAGTCGAGGGGGTAATGGTAAACTTAGCAATCCCATGGATCAATTCATGCTTGTGCCACGATCCAGGTGCCAGAACGGCAAAATTATTGGTATATATTTAATCAATTAATAATAATAATAATAATAATAATAATAATAATAATAATAATAATAATAATAATAATAATAATAATAATAATAATAATTGTTTTGAAGATTTTGACCGGTTGGCGTCGCCTGGTTTCCATTTGTTGTGGTGATAGCAATGAAACCTAAAAAATTTATATTATGTTGAATAACTTATATTTGTGATGCAAAAAATTTATATTTTATAAAAAGGAATTTTTAATTAAATTAAAAAATTGTGAAAAGAAAAATAAATAACTTAAATTAAAATTTTTTTTAAATATTCATGAACTTATATTGGAAATTTGTAAAAGTTTAAGTTTGTTTTGAATTTTTGACTTTGGCTGAAAAATAAAGCTTATCGAAATTCTTCCAGTTTTCCAGTTAATTTCTTTATTTTGGATATATTATATTTTAATTTATTTTGAATGTTAAAAACAATGGTTAAAATTGGTATTGTCAAGTTTGAAGTTCTGAAAAATCCAGCCAAATTTAAATTTAAAGTAATGTTTGAGCGTCTTGAAAGCTTGGAAGAAGATGTGGAATGGAAGTTAATGCTTATAATGCAGATTTAGATCAAGTCTTTGATTTAGTATTAGTTAGATCAATTCTCGTTGGTCATCATGATTTTGTTCTGAATATTAATGCTCTGGATACAGCAAAATTCCCTGTTGATGATAGTGTCGTTCAAACCGGTTATTTCGTCAGCTTGGAAGAATTAAAAGAAAACAACCGAATTATTTTCAGTTCATATATGGATTTCAGTCTCTCAAATTCTTCATTTTTTCACAGCACTGATAACGGTGATTCAAATGATACAATTCGGAAAACATTTAAACCAAAAGAATCTTATTTTTCTTTAAACCAATAATAATAAAAAAAATTAAAAATATTAATAATTTTAATAATAATAATAATAATAATAATAACAATAATAATAGTAATAATAATAAATAATAATAAAAATAATAATAATTAATAATAATAATAATATTGATAATAATAGTAGTAGTAATAATAATAAATAATAATAAAATAATAATAATTAATAATAATAATAATAATAATAATAATAATAATAATAATAATAATAATAATAATAATAATAATTGATAATAATAAATAATAATAATAATAAAAATAATAATAAAAATAATAATTAATAATAATAATAATAATAATAATAATAATAATAATAATAATAATAATAATAATAATAATAATAATAATAATTGATAATAATAAATAATAATAAAAATAATAATTAATAATAATAATAATAATAATAATAATAATAATAATAATAATAATAATAATAATAATAACAATAATAATAGTAATAATAATAAATAATAATAAAAATAATAATAATTAATAATAATAATAATAATAATAATAATAATAATAATAATAATAATAATAATAATAATAATAATAATAATAACAATAATAATAGTAATAATAATAAATAATAATAAAAATAATAATAATTAATAATAATAATAATAATAATAATAATAATAATAATAATAATAATAATAATAATAATAATAATAATAATAATAATAATAATAATAATAATAATAATAATAATAATAATAATAATAATAATAATGATAATGATAATAACAGTAATAATAAAAATAATTATAAAAATTAATAACAATAAAATGATAATAAAAACATTAAAAAAATTATAATTAAGAAATAATAAACTCTTATAAAAATTTATAAAATATAAAAATTACAAAAAATTGATATTAATTATATTTTATAATAAATATTTATATTAATTAATAATAATCCACCTTTCAGAGGGTCCTGACGTCAGATACGTGTTTATCTGCAGTGGCAACCAACAGAAATTATCCTTGCTCCTCCTGGTGATTGGAATGATTGTAAAGAAATGCTTTATATGAATTGGAATTTGACTCGCATTATTTTTGGAAAGGCTGTGAAATTTATTTTTTATTTTTATGGAAAGTGATTTTTATAAATTAGTGTGACATATCATCATATCCAATTTCTTTGTATTTATTATTTATTGTGTCATTGTTATTAAATTTTCAAATAAAATTTCATTGTTTATTGTCTTTTTTCTGAAACTTTGCTCACGTTGAATACAAATCTATATTTCATCCTAAGATTTATTACTTAAACTTAGATTAGTAATTTCCCATTCAATGTTATCTCTAATATCATTTTGATAAAGTTATACAGTAATCCTCCTATAACACGTTACTCTTATAATCCGTTTTCATATTACGCGATTTCATGTCCCTCGTATGACACGTGTTTCCACCCATATAACACGGGGAATTCACACGTTATATTTCTGTACTGTGAAATTTATAATGATTTGTAGCGTTTATAATCAATTTCACATTCGTTTGCCCAATGTGTTCTTATAGAATTAATTTAAATTATTTTATTAAATTTTACGAGAAAAGTTTATAAATAATTTAAATGAAATAAATAGAAATATATATTATGGTAATATATTGTGGCGTTCAAAGTTAGCATTTATTGCACATCTATTTGATCATTTGAATAAATTAAATTTAAGTATAAATTTAAGAACGAAGGCAACGTTTTTATAATATAAAATTACCAACTAAGTATATTAAAATATAACATTGCTATATATTTCAACCGATTGTTGAAGATAGCTAAATGATAAATAACATAATAAATAAATACATTACCTGGGGGAAGATCGTCACGACAAACGGGACGATCTATAGGAACTCAGGAAAGAAAACGGAAGTAAAAAGAAATGAAAAATGAGAAACAGAAATCAAATAAAAGAAAACAAACAAAAATTAAAACAAAGATCATTGCTAATTAAGAAGTAAAAATGAAGGTGTAATTTCAAATTCCAGTAAAACAAAAATATGTGAAAAGCCGTATCTTGACAGTTTGTCAAAGATAGCCAAAGTCGGCACAACATGAAAAAAGAAAAACAGGACACATCTTGATATCTGTCAGTTATAAGGCTGACGCATAGGAAAAAAATGGAAAACAAAATCTGTTGCAAGAGCCACAAATGAAACAAACTAAATAAAGCGGAACAGAAATCAGAACAAAATTTGAAACGAAATTTGAACAAAATTAGAGACAAAAACCAAGACAACGAGAGAAGAAAACGAGAGTTAAAAGGAGAATTAAATTAGGAGAGTTAAAAAGGGAATCAAAAGGAGAATTTAAATTTAAGGAGTTCAGGACAGAGTGAAACTAGAAGTGACGAGAATATTTTGTAAAATTAAATATAAAGTGGAAGTGGAGTAAATAAATTTGTGGTCAAAGCAAATAGAAGAATCGATCAACGTACCCTGTAATTGAGTAGTTGACGGCTAGTGATTATTGTTGTGGTTACAGAAAGGGAAATCGTGGGGAAAACGTAGTTTCAAAATAAGCTCTGTGTGATAAATTGGTTTACAATTAATTGGTTGTAATTGAAATTTACACAATCCAGTGTGAATATTAATGAAGCTTATCGTGTTCGAGAGTGTTAATTTGTGAATTAATAAACACGCTTTGGAGTCAGAGTAAAAGTTTGAATTTACAAACATTTTCACCTACTCAATAACCCAATACGTTTAACAGTTTTCTTCAGACTGTCATTAGTAGTATAAAGACCAGTATCAATCGCTTTTCTGTATATTTCAGTCTGATAGTCTTTTTCCTTCTGTTGAATAAGCATATCCAAAAAGGTATAATAGACATTTTTTCTTCATTTTCTTTACGTAAATTCATATAATCTAAGAAAGGCCTTACACGCTCGCGATTCTCAAGACCTAAAAAAATATCATCAACATATCGTTTATACACAGTTGGTTTAGTTAAATTGTATAATGAAATTTTCTTTTCTAAACTTGACTTGAAAATAGATGCCATAGTTGGAGCATATATTTTAATATTTTATTGAAAACAGAAAAAATTATTCTTTTAATAATAAATCAGGTATGAGGAAAATAAGAAAATTTGAAAAAAAAATATAGAAATGTTTCCTCTGTTATCAAAATTAATATATGGTGGTAAAAACTTTACATTTAATTGCTGAAATCCTAACAATGTTAGAAAAGAAAAATTGAGTAATGGAGGAACAGAAAGTTCTTTGTGCAGTGTCCGAGGTTCACTACACGTTGATAATTTCAGTGTATTGCATAATCTTAATCAATGTTAAAATGTGTCATTAACTCATAAAGGTTGTTAAAAACTTCTCTAGGTCAAATAGTTGAAAGAAATACTTCTAAAAATTTTTCCCAAATTTTTTTTTAAGTTTGCTGACTACATTCAGCTTAGCGCTTACTAACCTTCATACTCTTATACAGGAATTGTTGTTAATTAATCATGATGTTTTTTCATAAAGAATTGTTCAAATTTTCGTCTCATTAAAACAAATCGAAAAACTCTCGATTGGAATAATGCTATATTATATTTATGGTGTTAATCACATATTAAAAGTTTAATTTAACAAAAAATGTGAAATTAAAATTTTTGGAAAAAAATTTATTAGATTCTAAACTCCTTTTGAAAATAATTTCAAGGATAAAAAAGTGTAAGACAAAGGTAACAAGCTCCACGTGTGAGAACACTTTAAAATGCAAAAGCAGGTCATAAAAAATTGATGAAAATACTATCAAAAGTTCAGGTTATCAAAATATTTGATCCTAGAATTAAACGTTAAAATAGCTTAAAAAATAAAACAAAATTCTTAAATATATTTTTACTTTCATATTTATGTAATGAAATTAATAAAATACATTTATTTGAATAAATTTCATACATTAAATTGTCACGTCATGACATATATAAATCCGCATTCAGCGGATAAATCTCAGTTAGTTAAATTCTGTGAAGATAATTTTCCCATCAACTAAAATTATCCTGCCGATTTCTGGAGACTAATGTCCCTTTTGTCGTCGACGATTAATTATTTTCTTGTTCAATTGTCTGACATGTGTTGTTAGGCAAAAAATCCTATCACACTTTATCTTGAGGGATGAATTTAAAATTTTAATGAGTTTTATTGAAAATTTGATTTATCTTTTTCATTGAAACTTTAAACAATGTTTAAATTTCTGAAATAATTAAATTATATTTATTCTATAATTTATTAATATTCTGTTATTTTAATATTTTTTAAACTATCAATCGATATTTTGTTTTCTATTTAACACGAATTTTCAACACTGCATATATAAAGTGTTTCTAAAGAAAGAATGATGGTAAAGTATATGTTAGGGATATTTAAATAATTAATTTATAAATAAAATATATATTATATTATAAGAAAAAGTATAAAAGCTGGCACGCATAATTATCATTATTATTTAATTAATTAATTCGCCATTTAAATCGGGTGTTTTAATAATACCAGATGTGGGCAATAATTTGTATTTTGCATTTTGTATTAAAAATAAATATTTCTAGATTATTAATTGGTTATTATTAACATGGCGACCCTGGCAATGATCAATAAAATGATCCCGGATATTTACGATGGCAGCGTCGATGTAGACGTTTTTATTGGAGAATGCAAGAGGTATTTCCAATTATGTGGACTAGAACAATCCAGCCAAAGTATGATGATCAAATGTTTAATCGCAAGAGAGTTGTTGCCAATTTATGAAGCAATAGAAGAAAATGAAATTTGTTTTGAAGACAGATTGAAAAAGGCTTTCAAGAAACCAACGACGTTGATAGGGGATTTTCTAACCCTCTGCAATTATGAAAAGAACGATGATACTGCTCCAGTATATTTCGAAAAAATAGAAAAGAAGGTTGACCAAGTTCTGAAGCACAAATGGGACAAGAAAGAATTAATGTCATATTTTTTGGTCCATTGTATCAAAGACAAGGATACACAGAAAGAAATAAAGATGAGAGATGCGATGAGCGTCGACGAAATAAAAGGAGTGATAAAGAAGGTCGATGATATAAACATTGAAGTATCCGGAATTTCACTTTTGAATAGAAGGAAGGAAACGTTTGCTAGTATTGTCAAGACGAGACAAGGATTTGCCGATAGACAGAACCAAAGCAGAACTTTTACAAATTCACAACGAAGTGAACACAGATATGATTCAACACCGAGGATGAAAGCCGATAATTTCCAGAACAGATTCCAACAAAGAGAAATGCCGGTTAGAAGCAGACCAGTTATTAGATGTTGGAATTGTCAGGAGGTGGGTCATATGAGTCGAGAATGTCGGAAACCAAGGGTTCAGAAATGCTTCCAATGTGGAAAAGAAGGGCACCAATCCAGAGAGTGCAATCAGAGATTACAGAATGCAGAGAGGAGATGTTTTGCGTGTAAAGATATTGGACACAACAGAAGAGAATGCCCATCAATATCGTGCTCAGGATGCGGTAGAAGAGACCACCTACGATTTCAATGCTGGAATCAGACAGACAGAAGAAGATACGCAGGCGAGCGGGGACCACCGAGACGGACACAGGTAGCCGCGTTTCAGACTGATCAAGCCGAAAACGACGAAATGATTTCATGCCAAGACGAAGACTACCCAAACCAAGAAGCTCCATCGTTGGGCGAGATGATCGGAGCAATGAATTAATGGGTAATAATGACGATTGTGTATGCCAGTATAATTGTATAAGTAAATATAAATATATTAATAGTATTAGTAGTAAAGTGAATAGTATAATTCCTTTTGTAAATAATGTATATAATGTAGAAAATATTAATAATAACGAGAATAGTATAAGTCCTTTAGTAGATAATTTAAATAAAGTAAATAATAAAATGTTGGATGAGAATAATGTAATCAGAAATAATGGTAGCAGTAGAATTGTAGGAAATATCGATATAGTTGGAAAAAATAATGAACTAGAAACAAATTTTAAAAAAGCGAATCAATGTGATATAATAGAAAGTGTAAAAAATAAAGTTACGGATATTCATTTTGCAATTATTTTAAATATGCCTAATGAAAACAATTTTGAGAAAATAAAAATTGATGACGATAATAAAAAAGAATGTAAAACTAATTGTACTCAGATTTTATCGATAGATGATGTAAAAAAATTAAAAAAACCAGAAAATATGATTTATGTACATAATGAAAAGGATAAAATATTTGATACATGTGACTGTAAAATACAATATAGAAGTGAAACATATTTGAAGAAGGATGAGTATAATATTGTTTATGATAAAATGGGTGGACGTCCAAGTGTAATAATAGGCATAAATAATTACTTTAAGAATTGTTTGTTGGATACAGGAGCTAGAATGAATGTGATTGATAGTTCGATTATAAAGGAGATCGGAAACCCAGTTTTAAACGAACACGGAGACAAAATCTGGTGCGCAAATGGTAGTCCATTAAAAACTTTGGAAGAATCAAGCTTAGAATAAATATAGGAAGTAGAAAAGAAAATATTGTTTTTGTAGTAGTTGAAAATGTATCTCCATCGATAATTGGAGGAATCGATTTATTACGTAGGTTTGACATAAAACTAATGAAAGTTATCGGAAATAACATCGAAAATGCAAGCGAATATAATAATATGGAAATATGCAACATTGAAGCCAAATTTGGGAAAAGAACGAGTGATGAACTTCGATTTAAAAGAGCAATAGAATTAATAGGATTAAGGTGTGACAACAAACTTTATGGAGTAATAAAAAAAAATGCCGAAGTATTTATGATAGATAAGTGGGATATAGGCAAAACCAATCTATTAAAGCATGATATTAAAACTGTTGAAGGACCAATCCATTTGAACCCAAGAAGACAGCCAGCCCACCTAGAAGAAAAGATTGAAGAAGCTATTAAAAATTTAGAAGAAAACGGCATAATTAGGAAGTGTGACTCACCGTGGAATACGCCGTTAGTATGTGTCTGGAAGAAGGAGAAAAATGATATTCGATTATGTTTAGATTTTAGAAGTTTAAATAAAATGACAGAAAGACAAATCTTCCCAATGCCTAATATCGAACAGATGTTAGATTCATTAAATGGATCAATGTACTTTAGCACCATTGATCTGGGAAGCGCGTATTATCAGGTTGAATTGACAGCAAATTCGCAAGAAAAGACAGCGTTCTCAACAAGATCTGGGCACTTCTGCTTTAATAGGATGCCATTTGGGATTGCTGCTGCTCCAGCTACATTTCAAAAATTAATGAATATGGTTTTGGGAAAATTATTATGGAAAATTGCTATAGTGTATTTAGATGATATTTTAATATTCTCAAAAGACAAAGAAGATCATATAAAAAGAATAAATGAAGTATTAGAAAAAATAAAAGAAGCAGGATTAAGAATAAATCCTGAAAAATGCAAATTTTTGGTGAAGGAAACAAAATTTCTTGGTCACATTATAACTTGCGAAGGTGTTAAAGTCGATGAAGCTAAAATAGAAGCAATAAAAGGGTTTCAAAGACCAAAATGTTTAAAGCAATTGAGCAGTTTCTTAGGACTGTGTAATTATTACAGAAAATTTATAAAAAATTATTCAAAATTCGCAAGAATATTAGAATCGATGTGGGGAAACAATAAAGACAAGTTAGTTTGGTCACAAGAATGTCAAGAAAGTTTTGAGGAATTGAAGAAAGCACTATCAACTACACCAGTTCTAATATTTCCTGATTATGAGAAAGAATTTACTTTGGATACGGATGCCAGTTTCGACACTATAGGAGCTGTTTTGTCACAGATTGATGATCTAGGTAATGAACTTGTTATTGCCTATGGTTCACATACGATGAGTAAACATGAAATAGGATACTGTATCACGAGAAAGGAACCTTTAGCAATTTATTACTTTGCACAGCATTTTAAGCACTATCTTTACGGCAAGCGATTCCAGCTAAGAACAGATCACAAGGCTATAACATTTATGATGACAACAAAAAACCTATAACGGCACAATTTCAGACATGGATAAACTTCTTGAGTAGTTTAGATATGGATATTAAATATCGAAAAGGAATTGACCATTCGAACGCTGACGCATTATCGAGAGATAAATGTGGGAAATGTACACAGTGTATGGAAATCCATGAAGATGCCAAGACAGAGAAAGTAAAAACCAGATTGTTGGCAATGACAGCCACTAAACATGGATTGCAATGGCAAAAAGGTAATGATGAGATAGAACATATGAGAAAAGCAATAGATAAAAATGAGACTATAAGATTTAAAATCATCGAAGATTTAATTTTAACAAAAGAAAATAAAATTTGGATTCCAAAAGTAAATAGAATAGAATTTGTCAAAGAGATGCACAAAATGTTGTGTCACGCTGGATGCAAGAAGGTAATCGATTATATAAAAGTTAATTACGATATGGAGGAATTAAATACAATCGCGACTCAATATATTCAAAGTTGTGAAATATGCCAGAAACGAAAAACATTGACAACAAAAACAAAAGAACTAATTGTAAAAACACAAGTGGCGGAACCGTTTGAGGTTATAGCGATAGATTTTTGTGGACCTTTGCAGGCAAACATTCATGGAAAGAAATATATTTTGGGAATTATAGATATGTGTAGTCGATACATTTCTTTGACAGCAGTAGCAAAGCAGGACGAAAAAACTACAGCGGATACTATTGTGAAATTCTGGATATTAAAATACGGGGCACCGAGAATTATTCATGTTGATTGTGGAAAAACATTTGAGTCTAACTTGATAAAAGAGTTGGCTAAGAATCACAATATACAGCTACAATTTTCTAGCCCTTATCATCATAACACTAATGGTTTGATTGAAAGACAATTTCGAACAATACGAGATTTTATCAGTACATCATTAAGAGATAAACTTAAGAGGAATTGGGTTGAAGTGTTACCTGAAATTGAGTTTACTTTAAATGCTACCATTCAAAGCACAACTGGAAAGAGTCCATCAGAAGCAGTATTTGGTTTTCGGATATCTAGAGAATGGAACAATAATAAAAGAATATACAACGATAGAAGTAAAATAGTGGAGGAAGTGCAATCAAAACAAAGAAATTTAAATTATAAAAATGAAAACCGAATACACCGAGAATTCGATATAAATGAAGAAGTTTTAGTTAAAGTAGAAAAAAAGAGGAGGACCGATATACAGGACCTTTCGTAATTGTTAGAAAGATCCATGCAAATAGTTATGAATTACGAGACAGAGATGGGAAAATTATAATTCGCAACGTTGAATGGCTAAAACCTTTTAAACAGGGGAGATGTTAGGGATATTTAAATAATTAATTTATAAATAAAATATATATTATATTATAAGAAAAAGTATAAAAGCTGGCACGCATAATTATCATTATTATTTAATTAATTAATTCGCCATTTAAATCGGGTGTTTTAATAATACCAGATGTGGGCAATAATTTGTATTTTGCATTTTGTATTAAAAATAAATATTTCTAGATTATTAATTGGTTATTATTAACAGTATATAAGAGAAGAATTGTCACTACTTTATCTTGGATCAAGAATTCGAAAGATTTATTTTGAAGTTGTGTAAAAATGACATTGTTTTAAAAATGCATTGCATTGTTTTTGCATTGTTTTTAAAATGCATGAGTAAATATTATAAAATGAAACTGCTCTGTTTCTAATAATTAAAATTATCTAAGAGACAAATCAAACACATTAAACACCTTATATAACTCACATGACTTCACCAAATACTCTGGAATCATTGAAAATACCGAGTGCCAGTTCGTCTTTGTCATCGCCACCTTCATTTGTGCAATACCAGTTATCCAAGCCTCTCCACCAGTCATAAACGTAGTTATTAAGCCTATCGATATAAACCTCGACAAATTTACTGATTCATAGTCTTCAAGCATTTTAATAAATAAAATTGTATTTGTTATATTTCAAATATTTAAATATATATTCATTTAAAATACATATTTTAAATATTGATTAGTTAAATATAAAATATTTAGCAATATTAATAATTTTAAGACTGATCCCCCTGAATTTACATTTGGTAGACAGTGGAAATAGAGATACAAGGGTGGACTGAGAATAAATTTAGGACATGGGAATTCAAAAATTTCGACCTTTTTCAATATATTTTGTTTTAACAATCAATTAAAGTTGTTTTTTGCTTTCAAAAGTTATTAATTTTTTCTTTAAGAATAGCTACGATTTTGATCACTTAACACTAGATTTACGGGTAAAAATAGCCGTAAAAATAGGTATACTTAATTCGATATGCGAAATGGGGGAGTCGGCAGAGGAGAGTAATTAATATTTACCTATATTTTATGACTTATCTAAAAACCAACATATGTATTCAAAAAATAATAAATCAGTATTTATATATGTAGCAATAGAATTTTAAATGAGTCAGATTGGCTCAGTCCGTAAATCTAGTGTTAAAAGTAAATAAAAGTAATTGAAATAAAATTAACCATTTCTTCACTATCGTGTTGTTTTTTATTATGACACATCTGGTCCACTGTCTTGTGCTAAGGAACATGATTGAATTACAGTTTCTGCAACGCGGCCAATGAGTTGAATACGAAATATATTTGATATTTTTGTGCATTTTTTCTGCTTGCGCTTTTAAGAGTTTTTTTAAAATTTTTTGCATCTCCCAACCGTTTTTTCATTTCGTTTACATTTTGGATTTTTTGAATTTTTTTAAAATTTCACGCAATTCTTTTATTGAAACTAATTAATTTTACGAAAATTTGAAATTTCTATTGTCCTTATGGGAAAAATTATAAACATTTTTTTCCTTTTTCTGTAGGAAAATATTTTTGAAAAAAAAATTATGTACAGGAAACATTTTTGATTTTACATTCGGTACGGCCAACAATGGAACTCTCAGTAGCTTGATAGGGCAGTCCAGCTCCATGTATAGGTGTATATTTTTCTGTATATATAAATGCAATTGTATAAAAGAAAGTGAATATAAATAAACGATAGATATTTGATCATTTAACTATAAAGACTAAATTAAAACAAAAAGCTAAGTTAATTTGAAATGTTTATGAATATCTTTTATCAAAGTAAGTAAGTCGTTTTATGTAAATCAAACATAAATTCAATTTCCCCATTTCTCACCATTTCAACACTTATTGTTGAACTATGGAGCCTTTCTAATGCTGTCTGAGACAAAATAAACAAGTTTTTTTAATTGTTTATTTGTTAGCTTTCTATTCAAATTCTGTTAGGATTTTGTCTTGGCAAGTTCTTCACAATTTCCTTATGGTAAAGTTTTTTCAGAAAGTAATTTATAGAAAGGAAATGATGAATCAGTTTGTGAAATCCAAAAAAAAAAATAACTTAGTAATTGTTAAAGTAATTCAACGGAAATGGTCTTCAAGAAAATGTTTACAATAATAATTTCATTTTTATATATCCACAAAATGTCTTCATAATTTTTCTTCACTTGATTCGTTTTCTTTCACTCTTTCTTACTCTTATTTCTTTGATTTTCTTAGCTGAAACTAATGTAGATTTCTGTGTTTTTATTTCTCTCTAATTATTAAGTTATAAAATGATTTTCAGTGTGGTTTTTAATTCTAGACTAGTTTCAAGCTTATTTGACTATTATTGGTAGAATATATAAGACGCTTACACATATTCGGAATCAAACCCATCAACCTTGTGACCAATTACATTCTGAACACTGCTTCACCAGACTCTATCAAATATCACAATTTTTGTGTCACTCTTATCAACTTTGTATAACTACATTAAATATCTTGCAAATTGAGTTTGATCTGGGATAAGAATGAGTTTGTTATATGTACTGATTAGGGATTATATACCGGTTTACCGGTAAATTGGCAAAAAAACACTCGGTAAATTTACCGGTAAATTCAGTAAATTTAAAATCCTTGCTAGAAATTTTTATGTGTAAAATATCATATTTATAAATACCTAAAAGTAAGAGTTACGAGTCCTTTACACGATTTACAAAAAGTTATAATTTTTATAAATAAATTATTACATATTTTCTAAGTTAATTTGTTTGTATTTTGTGCGAGTTTTGAAAGCTAAGGTAAATTTTCATTTTACTATTATGCTATTACATTTGACATTAACGTGCCACTTACCAAATCAAGTACTCCATGTTCTGCAATATTTGACAGACCCTAATTTGGTTTTTTCGAATCAGGAAAACTACGATATTTTTCATATCACCAATAAAGCAAAACAATAATCAAAAGTATTGTGGAAATATTTTCGATTATTATTATTGATAGTCAGATTCAGTTAAATCATCCTGATTTGGATACCGGTTTAGAGTCAGATAATAAAAATATTGACACTTCTACAGTTAATGTAGAAATGCCCATAAAGCAGAAATTATACGATCTGATAAAACAAAAAACAGAATGCCAAGAAAGATCAGTTCCACAACAAAATAACAAAAAAAATGGCAATATATTATGAAAAAAGAATTTGAGTACTTCCGCCAAGAGAAAATACGAAGAAAGTATATTCAAATGGTATATGATTATTTGATGACAATTCGTCCAATAAGTGTTGATTCAGAAAGGGTATTCTCGGGCTCTGTGTTAATATATACAAAAATAAGAACAAAATTAGGAGATATCACTTTAAATAATGGAAGTTTTTTGAGGAGCTATTTTTTAAAATATGTTAATAAATAGAAAACTATTAGTTAATAAAGCTATTTCTGTGTCATTATTTTTTTAACTTTATTTTTATTTGTTTCTAAAATATTATTATAGTTTGTTTAGATTTATAATAATATATTAATCTTTATATTTTTCATATTTTATATTGTTGAAATAAAAATCATGAAATGGAAATTTAAATTTGTTTTTTTGTCAACTTTATTTTATCTTTTAGAAAAAAAAATTTCCCGGTAATTTCCCGGTAAACCGGTAATTTTATTTTCATTTACAGATTTACCGGTAAATGAAAAAATCGGTAAATTTACAATCCCTAGTACTGATGATAGCCAAATAAGCTTGAAACTAATCTGCCATTAGAAATCGATAGAATATCAATTTAAAACTTTAATTTTTATCCAGCTAGTTATCTGAAAATCAAAAAACCCCTCTATTAGTCTGTTGGGTTTTAGATTACTTTAAGTTGGTTCCCTCTGACTCCTCGTGCCCTTTAAATCAAAACAATAAACGACCCAACGTATATTGAAATAACAGATTCACAATTCTTTATCACAACTTTACAATTACTAATCAAAGTTCCGTTTGTACGATTCTCCGCTCGGCGTTGATGCTCTGCAAATAGATAATATTCACCTTCTATTCCTTTAGGTTCTCTTGACCCACGTTTTCCTCGGTTTCTGTTTGATTTGATTTCTTGTTCACCTTTCCGTATTCCTAATTCTATTTCTTCTTTTCCCTACTTTCTCTAATTCGTTTTCGCCTTTTCCTAAGCTCTGTTTCTTCCAACCTTAGCTGAGGCAAAATGCCGATTTTCTCTGATTTTCCCTTTCCTTATGTACTCCTCGAAATCAGGATGACAAATGATTATTGCCGAGCCAATCTTTCATTTGACATTTGCTCCCACGTATTTGCTTCGGCTGTCACCCATAATGGTCCAACGAATCCAGATAATTAATGGCACTTCCGGTCTTCCTACGCGCGCTATCTTCTCCTTGCTCTTTTCCCATAATTCATTGTGTCAAGCTAATGGGCCCAAATCTTCCTTCTGTTTGCTTTTCTTCTTGTTTACCCAGCTCAGGTTTCCTTTATCTCTCTGGTTTTCCATTGGCTCGGGTTTCCCATTAGCTCGGGTTTTCCATTAGCCAATTAATTAATTAATTAACGTTTTCTGTTTTCATACATTTGAATGCTTTTCAACCCTTCCTAACCATTTTCTGATAAATCCCTAATCATTATCTTGTTGACCATTAGCTAATCTATACCTGTCCCGTTTTCCCCATTCGATTTCGATGATTTTACCATTTATTGATTTTTCTCGGATTTCCGGATTCTTGCCTTTCGTAATTGCTTTTGGCATTTTCTAATACTGCTTCCATCACAATTTCCTTTACTATTGATTCTGTGCATGATCCCGCTTTTATTCGTCTTTTTTCTTCGCTTACTTTCTATTTGAATTATTAGCCTAAATTTCATTTAAATTTTATTTTAATTTACGGACATCAACAAGTCAAATAGTATAGATTATCAATGATTAAGAATGAACCAATCTTTATTTTAACATTCTGATCTGAAATATTTCCCGGACTGCCATTTGAAAATCAACCATTGACTAATCTCTTCTTGAATTTCCTTCACTTTCTTTCCCAACTCATAATTTTGCCATAATAATGACTCTCTAAAATCAAAATGTTTACTTTCCTGATAAGGGCTTTCTTTCTTAATTTTTAATTAGTTAATGAACGATTTTCCTATTGGTATGTTTTTGTGTTTTAAACACCTTCATTGTATTTTTCCATAATTTCATTCCTATCTTTCTACGCGTTATTATCATTTATATCATATAAATTATATGTTTAAAGATTTTTTAGATTTTAATTTGAATAATTATTTATTTTTTGTGAATTCACATTTTGATGCCTTTTCCATTCAATAACTTTTGTTTTCTTCATATTTCTCCCATTTTATGACTTGAAAAATTGTCAAAACTATATCATTTCTAAACCTTGCACAAAATTTAAATAATAAAAAAAGAGAAACAGAAACATTGTTTGAATTTTCCTTAAAAATTTTATTGATTTATTCTCAACTAATATCTAAAATCTTTATTTTCTATTAATGGTGAAATGTTAATTAAAAAATTTATAATAGAAAGATGAATTTTGAAATTGTAATTTAATGACCAATAGAAATAAAGCAGCAACGCGATTTCATTGATCGATTGAGATATTTTAGGAAATTGATGATGTTATAATCAATCATTTTTGACAAATCAAATCTCATCTTTAAACTAACTGACAAATACAAATCGATCATTCTGTCAAATACAGATTTTGATAGAAATATTTTCAGACATTCAGTGCGCAATGGGATTCAATGTAACGCGGAACAATTATGTCAGGATTAAACATTTCAGCACCCTCTATGTTTTCATAAATGCATTTCAATCATTAAACCTCCTTGTTATCGGATCTCTAGGAAACATTATGGTTATCGTTGTGGTCCTGCGGAGATCAGTTAGCAGTTCTCCGACAAATCTCTACTTGCTGACATTAGCTGCGGCAGATTTAATATTTCTTAACGTGACAATCATTCCAAATATTATTGAATTAAACTATCCTATTCATCACTGGCATCTTGGAACATTCCTGTGTCCTGTGCTGGTTTTTCTTCAATATTATAGCTGCAACACGAGCGTCATTTTTATAACGTTATTCTCACATGAACGTTGGGTGGCCATTTGTTATCCAATGAAGGCGAGACTTGTGTCAAACATTGACAAAGTTAGAGTAATCATTTGGAGCACTTGGATAAGCAGTTTTATCTATCATTCAGCTTGGTTCTATCTTGCTAAAACAAATATTGAGAAAATTAATATGAAATATTTTCAAAAATGCACATTTAGATATAATAGAGAATATTATAAATTTATATACATTTTCGATGCTTCAATGTTCTATTTCTTGCCTCTTTTATTGATGTCAATATTTTATATTCATATAGGTTATACTTTATATGTTCAAAAGCCGTTCAATCTCCATACATTTAGTAAGTCACGGTCTTCTAGAATTCAGGTAAAATTAATAATAATAATAATAATAATAATAATAATAATAATAATAATAATAATAATAATAATAATAATAATAATAATAATAATAATAATAATAATAATAATAATAATAATAATAATAATAATAATAATAATAATAATAATAATAATAATAATAATAATAATAATAATAATAATAATAATAATAATAATAATAATAATAATAATAATAATAATAATAATATATTTACTTTCTTGACAACTCTATTTATTTTTTCTAATTTATTTATTTTGGTACTACCTTTTTGGAAGTCTTCGTCTTCATCACTTCTGTCGTTTCTCATCTCTTTATATTAGCAAATATTTTTCTATTTCCACTGTGTTCCATGCTGCCAGTTTCTTCGTCATTTGGAATTTTATTTTTGATAATTATTTTTTGCCGATTCATTCATCTATCGTAACTTGGTGAAATATATCTCTTTATATTTCTTTACTAATGCTCTTAAGTGGTCAATATTATTAAGGTTTTCACTGGTTTTTGTAATTTGAAGAACCTTTGACAAACCTTAATTAATTACTCTTTATCATCATTTTTGTGAAATGTCTCTGCTAGTTGTCTTGCGATTAACATATTTATATGCGTGGTATCCATATCCGTTTCGATGATTTTAAAGTTTCAGATTTTATAAAACTAAAAATTTAATGACATTTCATTTTACACAATAAATAATAATACTCATTTATAAATAATTCATTATTTAAATAATTTAAATCTGAACTTTTATGTCAACAAATTTAAAAAATAGAAAAATAATTTTCCCCGAATAATGTTTTTATAAACGTAAAAAATAAGTTATTCAAATTCATTGTGATACCAATGTTAAGGTTCTGGAATTCGGATACAATTGACAATTTCTCCTTAACTAAACATGTTTTACCCACATGAAAAGTTAATATGCTTTTGATCTTCATTCCTCTTCATTCCTTTTCATCTTACTTTATTTAAAAAAAATCAGAGCAAAATTGAATAAATCTTATATTAAAATATACATAAATGACGAAAACTGTTGAGTTATTATTACTATTCGATAGTAAAGAGTATATAATCTAACTCCTCGTACTCTTGATCAGAATGATAGACTCAACACAATAAGTTTTAGTTTTACCACAAAATTATAACTGTCTTGATTTTCACTAATAAATAATACATCTTCACTTGGTATTTTGGGACAGGCGACCCCGCAGTAAACCCCCTCACGCCAGAGAATCTGAATTTTGCCTTTGCAGAAAATACTTCTCGAAGTATAGATTCTCTAATTTTCTCTTTTAATTTAATCATTTTTACTACTTTCTTTCTTCAACCGTTATGGCGATATTGAATTTTTTTTCTGCCTTCATAGGGCTCTGCCGCATCAATTATCTAGAGACACAAAACTCTAATCGAATTTGTCTCCATCCTGCAACTGGACTTTCTAGAAAATTCCACAGGCCCGACAGCCATGACAATAGCCTGTCAATCTTGGACATTCCATTCTCCTAATAATCTAATTGATTGCTATCAATTAATTATTTAATTTCTATTTTTAAAATTATGGTACTTAGGGAACAGTACGTAATCTTTCGGCATAGGACATTTTGGCGATCTTAAACATAAACTCACATTTCAATAAAAGTTAAAAAAACAACTGTTTATATAAAATGAATATTTTAAAAAATAATGAAAATGCAAAAATAATATACTCTAATAAAAGTTTTCATTAAAATATTTATAAATGAAAATGAGAAACAACATATTATATAAAAGTTCTTGAAAAATGTCTAATGATTACTTTCCAATGGATTAAACTTTCACTATTTTAAATTGAGTCCTTCAATTCACGAATCGAGAAAAATGTTATGTTAAAGTCTTCTGAGATACTCAATAGTGTTTCGTTCTCTGTAACTCTCAACAATTCGCCTGATCTTGATATTTTCTGCGACGTATTTTCTGCGCTTTACACTCGACCGATCTCTACGAACGAATTATTCGTATATTAAGTCTCGCCTTTTTGAACAGCTTGATTTCCATCTATAAATTTCCAAATGTTAGGGTAATCCGTTTATATACAGTCTTTCCATTTTTTACTTTAATCATCATTCTACTGTCGACCAGAGAGGAAAATTCGATTTTTGTCTTGTTCTCCTGTATCTCATAAAAGAAATTCTTCCATCTGATTTGGTGAGACTTTATACATCCGATATACACCCGGAATGATGATTAATGCTCGATCGGCAGGTTGTGAACTATTTGACTGGTGTCTTTACTCCGATGAATAACCCTGTAAATGGCATCCTTGTTTAGTGTCTTCGCTTGAACGGCAGTCGAGGTTCCTGCAAGAGCAGTGTTGAGGACTACTGACGGGATTTCAGTTGTTTCTGTTGCTCTCCTGTTTATTCCAGTTATTATCATGAGAGTTCGAAGTTGCACTGCCTCATTTCCATTTCCTCATTTTCTATCTCATATCACATCGCCATGACTTCTAGGAATGGTCTGCACTGAACTTATCGAACACATAAAGACATCCTTCGTGAATAAACGTTTCCTTGCCACGCTTTGATTGAACATTTTCCATTTCAATGGTTTAACAGTTTGATAATTTTTATTTTAACCTATATATACGTAATTTCTTATTAATATAAAATGATTACCTTTTGGATAATATATCATCGCCTGTCAATCAAGACATTTAGGAGTTTAGCCATCACAATGACTGAAATGGCCGATTAACATAATTACACCATTATATAATTTATATAGAATATGACACTCAACAAACGACTTTACTTGTTTGTATAATATAAATTCAAATATTTTTACATTTATTTTATTTTAAATTTTATAATTTTTTTCAAAAGATAAAAATAAAAATTCAGAAAGATTTTAAATAAAATTGAATGAGAAATCAATCGGTACGACAAAATGTCCTGTGCCAAAACGTCCTGCTTTGCCCAGGGAGCCCCATTAATTTAAAACTAATATATTCATATTCATCTTTTCAGTTAATATCTATCAATACCTGCCTCCCCAAAAAATAATATTTTTTAATTTTTTTATATTAATTAATTTTGCACTGCAAATAATATTTTTGAATTTTTTTTACATTTAACTTTTTACATGGTAAACGTTCTGTAAACTTAACTTTAAACTTTTCATTTTCTCCTTTTTTTACAACTTCAACAAAACAATAAACAATTTTAATATTAAAAATTTGGAATTCTCAAATTATCTCTCCTATTTCACTGTTATTTGATCTCCATTTGAGATGATTTTGCCTCTCTCTATCTGATAATAATGAGAAAAAGTTTTGTATTTTTAGAAATCATTCTTTATTTTTATAATTTATTTAATATATTGTGATTTAGATAGACATTTACAAGCAGGAACATTATCAAATAGATCCAATTATCCCAACACAATAATTAGAGACTCTTTCGGGTTCCACAATATATCTTTAATAACCAAATTACTCCTGTTTATAATATTTAATTTTTCTAGTCCCATAGGCAGATAATAGAGAGAAAGCGACAAAACAAATTACAAATTTTTACTTTTCATATAGTATTTTATTGGTGGAAATGAGAAAGGTTCTCAATATAAAATATTTCAATTTGGTGAAAATCTCTAAATCAAAATATTTAATTTTATTATTATAATCGTTTGCTAATTTTTCGGATAACAATATCTATATTATATGACAGATTGGTTTGACTTGAAATTCATAAATCTCACATATTTACTAACCCGACCCCATCACTTAAATGACAAGGGGGAGTTAATTGTTCATCAAAATCGAAATTGTTTATTATATTAATTGCGAAAACATAATTGTGTAGTTTTAAATATATATTAAATAAATTTATTGACAAATTTATTCGTATCTATATATCCCTAATTTCAATTATTATTATTATTATTATTATTATTATTATTATTATTATTATTATTATTATTATTATTATTATTATTATTATTATTATTATTATTATTATTATTATTATTATTATTATTATTATTATTATTATTATTATTATTATTATTATTATTATTATTATTATTATTATTATTATTATTATTATTATTATTATTATTATTATTATTATTATTATTATTATTATTATTATTATTATTATTATTATTATTATTATTATTATTATTATTATTATTATTATTATTATTATTATTATTATTATTATTATTATTATTATTATTATTATTATTATTATTATTATTATTATTATTATTATTATTATTATTATTATTATTATTTTTATTATTATTATTATTATTATTATTTAATTGATATCAACACTAAACAAGAAATCAATGAAATCATGAATTTGATCTGTTGTCATTGACCTTGAGAATAATTGACGTTACATAAAAAATATAATAAATTAAAAAGTAATAATTAAAATAATATAGAAAATTTTAGGAAATATACTTTCAAAAGATAAGATTTAAAAATCAAAATTGACACATTTATTGAAATATTTAAATAGTGCATCGGTCGGGAACCGGCGGCTCTTAGCTTCAAAACCTGTGGCTCTTACTTTGAATAATATTTTAAAAAAAATTCGCTGCTGCCATCTAATGTTTTCAGTATGTTTCTGAAATCATCACCTAAGACACAAACGAAAAATATTTAAATTTAAATAAAAAATCGATTGCTCAGCAATCTATTCTAAACCAATAAATTACCATAGCAACCATTTTCTTCAATTATTTTTATTCACGGTTATATAAGTTTCGTGAATTAGTTTTCTAGTGTTTTTTGAATTGGTAAGGTTTTATTGCTGTGCATTACAAAAATTTATTAAATAATTAAAGTTATTAAATTCAATTGAATTATTGAACCACAATGAATGGAAGAAAAAGAAAAATCATTGATGAAAACAGAAGTTTCAATAAAATGTGGACTGAACGGTTTACATTTATAGAAGTTAATGGGAAACCTCAATGTTTGATTTGCAATTTAAGAATGCAGAACAATAAATCAAGCAATATAGAACGACACTTTGATGGAAAACATTCAGATTTCAGCGAGAAGTATCCAGACGGCGATAGTAGAAAAAAGCTATTCAAGAATTACAAAATAAAACATTACTTCAGCAAGGATGTTTTTCAAATTGGGTAAAATCTTCATCAACTTCAAATGAAGCAAGTATTGAAATGTCATTAGAGATCGCGAAAGCTGGAAAGCCGTTTACAGATGGTGAATTTATCAAACAGTGCATGTACAAGGTTTCTGATACGCTCTTCAAAGATTTTAAAAATCATGATGATATATTAAAAAAATACAAGATTTACCTCTCTCAGCTAGAACTGTTAAAGAACGTATCATAAATATATCTGCAGAAGTATCAAACATGCTACTTTCAGATATTAATGCTGCAGAATTCATATCGCTTGCTGTTGATGAATCTACAGATGTTACTGACATATCGCAGTGCTGTGTAATGGCTAAATATATAACATCTTCAGGTGTTCAAGAAGAGCTACTTGAAGTAGCCACTTAAAGGACACACTACAGGTGAAGAAATTTC
This sequence comes from Schmidtea polychroa, assembly GCA_959609185.1. NCBI lineage: Eukaryota > Metazoa > Platyhelminthes > Tricladida > Dugesiidae > Schmidtea > Schmidtea polychroa. The sequence goes on from CAUHTR010002363.1 coordinate 45,731, forward strand.
GGAAAGTATTGTAAAATGTTTAAAGAGTAAAAATATAAATATTGATCGTATAGCATCCATTGCAACGGATGGAGCACCGGCGATGATTGCAAAAAATAAGGGCTTTGTTAAATTGCTCTCCAATTATATTTCTCACGAAATAATTTCATTTCATTGTATTTTGCACCAAGAAGCTTTAGTTGCAAAATCTTTAGGAATAATACCAAACCTAAAAAAAGTAATGAATGTAGTTATACCCATAATAAATTTCATCAAGGCGCGAGCGTTGAATCACAGATTATTTACTGCACTTTTAGAAGAAGTCAATGCTAAATATAAAGATTTTCTTACATTTACTGCTGTACGTTGGTTGTCACGAGGCAAAGTGTTAAACCGTTTTTCCGAGTGTTTGCAAGAAGTTATTATTTTCTTAGGCTCGAAAAATTATAACGAAGAACATTTTAAACTTCTTACAAACTATGAATGGCTTTAAAATGTTTACTTTTTACTAGATATGACAAAATATTTTAACAAACTTAATTTTAAGTTGCAAGGAAAAGGAAATACTGCTTTACAGTTATTAGAAGAAGTTCTTACTTTTGAGCAAAAACTAGAGCTGTTCAAGGTGAATATATCTAACGATCAGTTTGTATATTTTGATAGTTTAAGAAATTACAGATTAAATTTAACCGAAGCGAAAACAGATTGTAAAATATTCGCTGAAATAATCACAACAATTTCGAATTCATTTGCAAGCAGATTTCAGGATTTCAAGAAGTATCAGGAAACATTGAAATTTATTTTGCAGCCATTGCAGTGCAATTTAAAATTAATAGACATAAAAGCTTCTCCTGGTATATCTATTGCAGAACTTCAGCTTGAGCTTTTGGAAATTCAAAATAAAAGTATATGGGTAGAAAAACTTCAACACATGGTAACACAAATTGAAACATATCAACCAACTATGGAGGACACGCCGCAGAACATAATATTCAGATGCTGGAATACATTTCCGAATAATTATTCAAACACCAAGAGCCTTGCACTTGGCCTTTTGACACTCTTTGGTTCTACGTACAATTGTGAACAATTTTTCTCTTCCACGAACTACATTAAAAATAAGTACCGGAGCAGGCTGACAGATGAAAGTTTAAAAGCTTTGTTACAATTAAAAACCACCAAATATGTGCCAAATTTAAAAAAGTAGGCTGGAATGATACAAGTTCAAAAGTCCCACTAATAAATGTTTAATATTATTTGATTCATAACTTCAATATTATATTATCATAATTTTCATAATTTAATATTATATTATCATAAACTTTAATAAATACTGAAAAATTAAAAATATGTATTTTGTTTTATTTATTATAAAGAAGGGAAAATCCTGCCATTAAATAAGATAAGTCATTTCGTAATATACAAATTTTTTAATGCTACACAAGTTTTTAGCTCGAATATGTCTGTGACTGCGGCTCTTAAATTTCATTTTTTTGAAATTTTTTGTTGATTTGACTCTTTACTTATAAAGGTTCCCGACCGCTGAAATAGTGTATATAAATGGTTATTGGATGCTTTATTTTAGAATATTTTGAAATATTTTTTAGGCTTCTAGAAGCTAGTTATAGAAGCTTTAAAAAATTTAAAATTTTAGTTTGTGTCATTTTGAATTTTAAATGGTATTTATTTTATTTTTATTTTAATTTTTGTAGTTTTTGTTGACACAATGAAATCACGTTTTTTAAATTCTATTTTTATCACAATATGTGCATATTAAAACAAAATTTAATTATGCAATTACATCTCCGCGTGATTTTCATCTTCGTTCTCGATAAAACTGGTTTCAAAATCATCAAGATATCGAGGTCTTTTTGTCCTGCCTCTACTTTCATCTCGGCGCAGTGATTTGAGTATAGGATTGTCTACGCCTGTCAATACATCATCGTCGTTGTTCTCCACTGACGCTTCGTTGACGGCCGGCCGTATATCGGAATAGTGTCGCGGAATCCCGTTGATGTCCAAGTTATTCGATGAATTTACCTTCGTTACAATCCACCCCATGTGAATGTGCACTTCGCGTTTGGTGGTTTAACTTAAACTGCATCGCCAACTTGGAACGACGTGTCCTGTGTCTTCTCTTCTGTATAACAAGTGCCAACTCTTTTCCAGCAATATGAAAACACGGATGAAGACGGGGCGTTCCGCACTTGTCATTGGGTGCTAGGTTATACCAATATACCATTTCCAATATTCCCTTGTTGGTTCTTGCTGCCATGCGTTTAATTGTACGATGGTTCCGTTCTATTATGCCGTTTCCTGATTGCCGATAAGCATATCGAAACACACATTTCACACCCCATTTGCGACACAGTACTTTCATTTGTGTCGATCGAAATGATGTCGCATTATCATTCACCAGCTCACCAGGGGAACCTCGTTCTCTATAGATCTGTTCAAGATTCCGTGTAATGGTCTCCGCGTCTTCACTTATTATTTCTCTCCAGAGAGCAAAACTACCCGGTTCACAATCAATCATAGTTAAATAAAGCTTACTTAGATAGTGTGTAACATCCATAGCCAGTCTCTTCCAGGTCTCCTTAACGCTTAATCTACATGCTCCCATTTTACAGGCGCTGGATCGATAGATTGACGTTCTGAACATTCACTAATTATAGCCTTTACATCCTCAAGTGTAACGCCCGGGCAAAGTTGCTTTGCAAAATACAACGTCTTCTTTTCACCGAAATGGTGCTGTCTATGACTTTCTCGTAACACTTTGCTCACAACAGCAACGGTGCTTGCAGTTGGTTTAACTGATTCTTAGCCACGCACGATTCGTTTGAAATACCTGGAAAAAATACACTGGTCTTGTCAAGTTTAAGACCTCCCAGCCATTCATTCCTAAACGTCCATTCCTAAAATCATTTCAACATTAAGTGGTAGTTTCATCAACGAAACACAATTAACACTCAATAAACTACCACCAACAATCAGCTGAACTTTCACATCACGCATACACTTGACTAGTGATCCATCCGCAGTCATAATACTCCCATTCCGTATAAATCGTTTCTTCGCAATTCTGACTGATTTAACTGATTTGGAATATCCCGAGTCGATCAATGCTTTCACGGATTCCCATTGATTATGACTGAAATAAACTGCAACGCCATTATATTCGTGCTAGAGTAGATGCTGGCGCACGCGCTACTCCTTTGGCATTTCCCGACTCTGAATTCCTGGTACACTCCTTTGCAATGTGACCCTCTTCTGCACATAGCCAACACTTCTTTCCTTGTTTCTTGAAACAACGTTATTCTAGATGGCCATTCTTTACAATACTAGCATTTCTTTTGCTTGTCTTGTTTTCCCATGACAGCCGAACACAGTTCCAATTTGTCAGACACGAGACTGTTTCAAGACCTCAACAAGAGACATCTGCTGAATATTGGCATTGGATCGTAACTGTTGTGACGACACTGCTGGCAAACCCATGATGAATGCGCTTTTAATTATGATTTCGTTATCTATCTTGGCCAGAGATGCTAAGTTTTTGAGATCATTCAAATAGACATCTACTGGCTCATTGCACCACTTCCGTTCACGGAATCGGTCATATGCTTGGAACATATCTATCAAATAGACATCGATTAAGGCATGTTCGATCTTCAATGCGTTGCCTTTGTCTTCCGCGCTCAAATGCTGATATACTGCAAAAGCTGGTCCATCTAGATATAAAGGAATTATTGATTCCAACTCCACGATTTTTTGAATTTTTGCCACTAGTTTCACTTTTTGAATCCACTGTTGAACATCACCTTCTCCATTGAAAATAGATATCATCTTGCCCATGATATGTCGCGATAGCTTGTAGTTTTTGTTGACACAATGAAATCACAACGTTTTTTAAATTCTATTTTTATCACAATATGTGCATATTAAAACAAAATTTAATTATGCAATTACAATTTTAATTTTCAATAAAATTTTAGAATTCTTTAATAAAAAAAATTCATAAAAGGAAAGTAAATATTATATTTATAACCAATGAGAATTAAGAAAAAGGAAATAAAAGAAAGATAGAAATGTATTTCCGGAAGCAGATTGCTAAATTCCAGGAAATCGACAAGGACTATCTTATAGTCGAAAGCTTTTTCATTAAATACATTATTCGCAGCAAAAGGCTTAAATTATCACTTTATTGTTTTAAATAATAAATGCTGCTATCAAGAAATACATTGAGCCAAATTTTTATTGATTCTGATTCAGAACTCACAGCAACAACTCGAATCAAACAATCTTTTGCAGCGTCTCGTAACCATTGTGATTTTGACTGAAGTTTAACAGAAAACCTTTTTATAATTTTTCAGTTTCTGAACTCACATCCAAGTTGTTAATCGAGTTTAGAACAATTTTAATTTTCCATGACGCATAAGCCGAATTTTCAAAAGCTATAGAGCCATTTACTGAATTGTGAGATGACATGAGAAGTTTAGCGAGATTAGAAAATGCAAATTTCAAGTTAGTTAAAATGACTTTCTCATGATATTTTAATAAATCATTTAACTTTCTAAAGAGATTCAATTGGGATTTTTCTTTTATGTTTTTCAACCAAATTGGTTCAGTAGAAATCTTAAATTGTTTGATATCTTCTGATGACCATGATTCAAAAGTGTTGAACATTTTCGATTTTAAAAAATATTCCAAAAAATATTCCACAGAGTTCTTTTTATTTTTTAAAACCAAAATTTTTTAACTTTTATCGAAACCTACAATGATTTGATAAAACAAACATCCAAAAAATATTTCAACCATTAGTCGTGTCTGTGTGCCGGAAATAGAAACCACCACACCGCGCACACAGATGCGGGTGGACCAAAAAAACAGTGCACACACATAGTCAGATGGAGAACCTATTCGAAACATTTCCACCCACTTTGATCCCTTCCAGCGAATCTACAATCCAATTCAATTCCAGTGGGAAAACTTTTGTATTGGTCTCAATAACTCTTTTCCTTTACTAAAGATTTTTAACACTCCCCGGAACAAGCTTAAACTACTCGACCAAGCTTCCACGCGTTCATACAGAATCCATCAACCAGTAACCATACTAAATCTCCGGATTTCAAATCTTTCTCATCCTTTACCCATTTTCCGGCACCTCCATCCAAGCACAATCTTTTGTCTCCATCGCCGCCAAAACTTCCCACTCAAATCTTGAATCATCTTTCATCTCGTTTTTAACACCGTTCTCTTTAGTTCTATATCTTCCTCAACAAATTTCTTATGACCTGGTTTGATGAAGTTATTTCGTCAACACTTCTTCCTCTTCCTGATCATTACTAACAGTCGTCAGCGGCCTACTGTTAACCATGTCCGCTGCCTCAACAATGACAGTTTTCAGCTTCTCATCCGTCAATTCAGCACTCCAGCAATAGCTAATTACGCATTTTTTACTTATTTCACTAGTTTTTCGAAAACGCCTCTAAAGTGGGGTGCATTAGAATGGTTAAATATCCACTTCATTCTATCATTTTTAAGAACTCTTTGGATTGAGTATGTATTAATCTCCACTTTCTAAATTTCACTTGCTGCTTCTACAAAGATCGTACCGTTGTCAGACAATGTTAAAATGAGAGGTTCCGCGACGTGCAATAAATATTTTGTTAAGAGTCTGATAGTTTTCCATTAAGCAAATGTTTTATGTTTTTGTGTTGTTCCCCAGAGCTTTTCTCAATGTCCAAGACTTGTGTGATATACAAATTGGAAAGCCAGTGTGCTTAAGTTCTTTTAGAATCTTGAAGTCGAATGAGTCACTGATGAATGGAATATTCAGATAAAACTATTTCTTCTTTTTTTGTGCTGTTTCCATATATTCTTTTGGATTTGAGTTCATTCTTTCAATGCCCTTATTGTGATATCCGTTTTTAACTAGACTTTTTTAAAGTTAAATTGCTGTTTATAGTTCTCATCCTCTTCACTACATCGATTATCCATTGTTTCTCATTTTTTATGACATTTGCATTCTGGAAGTATGGATGTGCTTATGTTTGGTGAATGAATATTTCCTTGTGGACTAGGTTTTTGTAGAATCTATAAGTTGGAGTATCAAATTCTATTTTAATTATTAAATCCCAGTAGATTGAGGGATCTATCTTGTTCCGAATATTCGATTTCGTACTTAATATCCCGAAGAGCCTCATTGAATAAATTAAATATTTACTCTGCTTCTTTCTTGCCCTCGGTCGTGAAAAAGATATCATTTTGCGTAGAACCCAATGGTGCGTATGGTCCTCAATGTATTTCGTTCAAGATTATCCATAAAGATGATTGCTAACAAACCTGAATTGGTAAAACTCCTTTATATGTTGGGATTGTAAAACTAAATTATCTTAAAAGATCATATTTTCTAGGAATACCTAAAAAACAGTCAAAATGGTATAATTAAAACCCGAATGATGAAGAATGCCAAATTACAAAAAATCACTAAACTATCAAATTTAGATCATACAGGATGATCATGGTGACAATGAATTTATCAGAATACTTTTAAAAAGGGTCGAAAAGCAAGGGAACAAGAAAAAAACAGGAAATCGTTAATTAATTAATTAAAGAAAATTTGATTTGGATAAACAACAAGCAAAGCAAACAATGGAAATTTGAAAATCCATTATCAGGATAGCATGATTAATGGAAAGATGTGGAAAGAGATTATTATAGGGATGGTTAATTAAATTGTTATAAGAAAAGAACATGAAAGAAAGCAGCATAAGCAAACCGATATTCAAACCGAGACGATTTGGATTGAGAATCAACTGAATTAAATGGATCAAATGTATTAAACCACTATATAAGGCAAGTTGAAATTAGAAACCATTGGCATTTGCTTTAGGTATGGACGAAGAAATCGAGAATAGGATTTAGGAAGATATATCGAATTTTTGGAAGTAGGACAAACGAAGGATTAAGAAATGTAAATAGATCAATTAGGATCAGATTGTTGAAGGTGATTTTGTATTAAAGTGCGAGGAATCTAACAACCACAGCGGTACTCACTGAGTAGTCATAACGTATATTAATTCTTGCTGTAACAATTAGGTATGTAATTTGTGATATATAACTGTAAATACAAATATATGTTAAGGAGTTTTGTGTCTTATTTCATAAAACAGGAAGAGTCAGAACCACTGACTAGTATTATTTATTCAATATAAACCCAACATATCTTTTTCCATCAAAGGTGAAACAGGTTTTTTCAAGGATAACAGTAAGGAGCTTGATGACATTCTCAATATTCATTTTTCTTATTAACAAGTCTCTTTTGCTTAATTTTATTTTCTAAAAATTAAAATTGCGTCTTTTGGGTCGATAGATGTGTATAGTGATACGACATCAAGACTGAAGGGGTATTTGAACCCTCTATATTATAGGGATGGCGAACCTTTTTTTGACTGCGTGCCAATAAATATTATTTTTATAAAATGAAAATACATGCGTGCCAATACAAATTATTTTTATTAAATGAAAATACATGCTTTTAAAAATTATAGAGTCTATAAGTAGTTGTGCCAGTTTTATTTTCATTTAATCTTGCCATGATACAGATACTTCTCTAAAAATGGTGTCGTGTAGTGTCCAGTAATGGTTTTAAAATTTTTGAAAGTAGCCAACTTGTTTTAGTTGTTGGTCCAGTTGTGTTTTGACACAATAGGTCTAATTTTGATATCAGGACCCTCTTTGTGAATTTTTATAAGATAATAGAAGTTGAGGAACTACTTCCGTAATTTTGCGACAAACCTTTGAAAGTGTCTAATCTAATTCTGCATCAGAATTAAGGTAATACAGTGTATCTGTGCTTGTGTACACTAGAAGCTTTTCTTTGTTATTTGAATTAGGAATGGTGTTGTTCCATTTGATTTGGTATGCAATGTGACAAAGAGCTGTTCTTAAATTGAATTCGTCTGCCATCAATTTATTTAGACTAAACAATTGGTTCCAGTGAAAGTTATCCTCTTTTACAATCGGATAGACAATTTGTGAGGTCGGTTACTAATTCTTTGTTTTCATTTTTCACTGTAATGTCTTCGTTTTTGTTCAACCTATTATTATTAAGGGGGATCTTGGCCTAAAACGCTCACATCTACCTACTAATGTCATATTTTACACAAGAATACTAAGAAATTCTGCAGAGACTTTTCATTTAAGGAAGTGAAATAAAACGGTTTAGTTTTTCAAAGTTTTCAAATATTTTTAGTTTGCTTTCAAAATATTGGAAAGACTTGTTTATTAATAGTGCCAAAATAATTTATTTTTTGAGAAAATCTAATAAAAAGTAACACTTTACTGGCTTGAATCTCATTTATTGTCGTTCCATATAAATCAGAATCGCAAATAATTGAAATCATACTTTGCCACTAGTTGTTGAAATTTTGATGTAAAATCTATTGAAAGTTTTTTCATTATTTTCGATAACGACATATTCTTTCTTTTTTGCGTACCTCTTTATCAATATTTGACACATTTGTCTATTTTTCATTATTACGTTTCCATTATTTCTGTAAATAAAAACATAACTATTTAATAAATCAAATCTAATTAGACTGAACAAGTTTTTTTATATTGAAATGAAATGAAATTAAATATGATTTTAAAATGAAATTAAAAATATACATTTTATTCATATTAACAATCAACAAATAGTAAAACAACTTATTACTATATGTTTCAAAAGGTTATTTTTCACAAAACACTTAAAAATAAGATTGCCTAATTTACTCTAAGTTATTTCATTTGTTGTTGATTTAAATATTGCATCTTGTACTTTAATTAATTATTATTCTTAATAGAATAAAAATTTAATTAACCCCATCAGATCTGGTGTGCATAATTTTGCACATCAACTTCGTTATTCTTTAAGACGACTTCGGTTACACCCGTTTGCGAAATATAACATAGCCTATAATCTAAAAAAATCAATAAATATATATTATAGGAACACACAAACTTACCTGTGTGTAAAAATTTAATGCTGCGAAATTTAACATATTTATTATAGGAATCTAAAAAGTGAGAGAAAATAATTAAGCATGCATTGAATTTGCAGGAAAAAAATCGCAAATCGTAAATTTTTATAAATTATTTTAACAAATTAATATTTTCATAGAATTACAGAAAAAGACAAAATTCGTAAGAAGATTACAAAAACTTAAAAAACTATTTTATCCATTCTCTCCTAAATATCTTAAAAAATAAATGTTTGGTGAATACTTTATTTATTTATAATTATAAAAATATCTAACTTACATTTTTACGAAATAAATCCAAATAAAATATCATAAAATTCCTAAAAAACACCTGAAATTTAATTATAAATAATAATTATAAATTTTATAATATAATATATTAATAATTAAATTTCAGGTGTTTTTAAGGAATTTTATGATATTTTATTTGGATTTATTTCATAAAAAAGTAAGTTAGATATTTTTATAATTATAAATAAAGTATTCACCAAACATTTATTTTTTAAGACATTTAGGAGAGAATGGATAAAATAGTTTTTTAAGTTTTTGTAATCTTCTTTCGAATTTTGTCTTTTTTATAATATAAATGATGACTAACAGTAATATTTAAGAACTTGAATAATGATCTCATAATTATATAAAATCAAAATTCAAGTCCTAAAAATTACTTTAATTCAACAACTTACCTTAAAACGATTTTTGAAAAATTGAATAAATGAAATTAAGTTAACATTGTCATATAATTGGTGACTCACCTCAACTGATGTGCACACCAACGTATATTATAGACAATGTTAACTTTCGCAAATGGGTGTATTTAATGATGGTAATATTCATAAGCATAACCTAAAATGTGTGTTAGCATGTATTAATTTGGTCCTGAGATACTCAATAATTAAATATTCATGGCTGAGCAATTTTCAAAAGTACAAGGTTAGTATTATTTAATTATATATATATATATATATATATATATATATATATATATATATATATATATATATATATATATATATATATATATATATATATATATATATATATATATATATATATATATATATATATATATATATATATATATATAGATAGATAGATAGATAGATAGATCGCAGTTGATCAGCCATGTGTTTTATTCTTAACTTCTAGTCAAAATTTAACAATATAATCGATTAAAAAACTATTTGAATAATTATGCACATCATTATTTTATAATAAATATAAAAGTTAAATTTAATTTTTTTGCTTTTCTTAGCACTTAATTAAGCCTAAATATATTAAAGAATATTTTTTATCTCAAGCAAAAATTAAAGGTTTGAAGGGGTTAAATTTCGACTTTAATAGATTGAAAATATTTTAATCATATACAATAACAGTCAGGGCAATCAAATATGAGAAAATAAATGCAAGTGGAAAGGGTTAAAACATTAAACCATTTCAAAAAATGGACCCAAAAATATGTTACTAAATATGTCATTTAAAAAAGATAAAATTGCTAGTTATTTAATTTATTATGTCTGCTTTAATTATTATGTCTGCTATTAATTCTAAAAATATCAAAAAACCTTTTAAAAATTTACTGATTTAAGAAAATTCCATGATTATTTATTTTATTATTAGATGAAAATTTATAGATAAGTTTAAAAATTTATTATCTTTAGCATTTCGTTGAATCTTAACTTCATCTTTCGTTTTAGATCATCAAAATGCTCATGTTGGTGTCTATTTCATTTGCGATTTTGTGTCTGCCATATCGTACATTAGTCGTATATAATAGTTTTTCCAAAAAAAAATTTCTCGATTTTTGGTTTCTTTTATTTTCAAAAAATATGATGCTTTTGAATTCCGCAGTCAATCCAATATTTTACAACGTTATGTCTGAGAATTTTCGAAGGGCCTTTAAAAGACTTATTCTACAAAGTAAATGGATTATTATTATTATTATTATTGTTATTATTATTATTATTATTATTATTATTATTATTATTATTATTATTATTATTATTATTATTATTATTATTATTATTATTATTATTATTATTATTATTATTATTATTATTATTAATATTATCATTATTATTATTATTATTATTATTATTATTATTATTATTATTATTATTATTATTATTATTATTATTATTATTATTATTAATATTATTATTATTATTATTAATTATGAAACCACTTATAAAATCCTGATAATTTAATCAGACGCTAAATATAAAAGTAAAGGAATATAAATTTCTACAGATTAGACATAAATCCCTTAATATTAATGAGCAAAATTAGAATAAATTATAAATGTCTGAATAAATCCTTCACAGAATTATTGCCACAGATCAGTCATAGATAATTTTGATTAGATCAAAATAAGTGAGGGAAAATATTTAGTAAAATATAAATATAGTTGAAATTTATAAATACCATTAATTAATAATGTTAATTAATAAATTAATTTAAGAACTTTTTGCAATTTTCGAATTGACATTGTATTTATTAAATATTCCAAATCGGTTTTTATTTCAATGAAAAAAATCATTTAATTATAATTATTTATTTTATTAGAAGGATGAGAATTATATATTTTATACAATATTATAAACCGAAAACCCGTTTGTAGTAAAATTGGCAAAAGAAATAGATATAGCCATATTAGATGGCTGAATTGGCTTACATGAGACAGAATTTGTCTGAATGAGATATATATGTCATATGTATGATTTTCTTTTAGGTTTCCTGATAAATTTTATTACTATTCTTAATCTTAAAATTTATTACAGAAAAAAATTATTGTTTTTATGAACAGCGACCAGGAATAAAACGCCTTTACTTTTATGTAAAATATTTGAGAAAAATTAATTCAATCTAAAATATAAATAAAATAAAACCAATAAAATATTCCAAAATTTTAGGATGATTATAATTTAAAATATTTAGGAAAAATTATTAGCAAATAAAATCTTACCTCAACTCTTTGGTCCATGGCCTCATTTAAATATAATAAAATTATAATTCTGTTTAAAATAATTTTCCTAAATAATTTAGCTGCAATGATTAAAAATATTATATGCAAACATATTCGTTGTATTCAAGAAACCATGATTGATAAAAAATTCAAAGACAAGATTAAATGATTAGGAAACCTGAAATGGGTATTTGGAAACATACGTGATACATTATGAAAAATTTACCCTAAGGGTTATAAAAGGATAACTTTATCCGAATAAGTGTGTATGCTTTGTTATTGAATTAAATTTCATATAATATTGTATTTATTCAATGTACCTTAAAGATTGAGAACAATGGTGTAACCTTTTCGCTGCCAGTTATAATAACAACAGATTTTAACAAAATTATTAATAATATTAAATTAAAACCCGAAAAATTATTTTAATTAATTTTTATTACGGCTCTAGTAAGGTTTCCAAAACGGATATCCGTATCCGATATCCGCGAAAAAAATGACAGTTATTTTTTTAAATTTAAATTTTAAAAATAAAATTTTATAACAATGTTGGGTTAGGAAAATATGTTTTATAAATTGGCAAAAAAAGTATAACTACGCAATTACATAAATTTCGATTATAGATCAAAGATTTTTGATACATAGGAAAATTAATTCTTAATCTATAGCCGCTACAGATTAAGAATTAATTTTCCTATGTATCAAAAATCTTTGATCTATAATCGTAATGAAAATAAATGTAATGATAAATGAAAACAAATAGAGATCAAGGGCGAATAAAATATTTAAGATTTTGCTGATAATTATGTAAGTCAGAAATTCAGACAATTAAGGAAAAATATTCATTTGGTGATTGGTGATCATCAAATTGGTTCCTTAAACCTTTATCTGAAAACGTTAATTAATTTCATTGGACAGTTGAAAGAGAATAAACAATAACTGTCGGTAAACCTTTCAGGTTGAAATTAGGAAAATGTTACGTGACGCAACTTGTGTTTTCTGGTTAAAATATCACTGATCTAGAAAATGGTGATTTGCCACTTTTCGTAACTTTCCTCATAGAAATTTACTTTTGAAAAGTTTCCAATCTATTTCACCAATTTTAACAATTATTTTTCAGTAATTTTCGGAACCAAATTCAATCCATCGCATAATTGCTACGAGAGAAAAAGAAGTGGCAGTTACATCAGTCGAATTAGCCTAATGATGCGAGATTGACACCGATTGATAATTGGGAAAATATCTCAACTCAGTCAATTTAAATAAAGAAAATTAATTTTTTTGTTATGTCATTTTATTTTCAATGTCAGTGCTTTCTGAACTTTTTCATCTTTTGGATTCTTCCTTGATTTCCTTTCAAATAATAAGGAGAAATCATGTACTATGGAAACAAGTTTTACTGTAATATTATTTCATCGGTATTCTACATTGTCATTTTGTGAGAAATTTTATCCGAAAAAGAATGTTTGTCTCGATTCCAAATAAAATTTGTAATTTGTTTTTGTTAAATATATATTGGAAAGCTTAGGCAATTTTTTTTATCTATTATTATTTATTATTAAATTAAACAGATTCAATTAATGGTAAGGCGTGAAATAGTAAAATGAGGAAACACTAATGTTGTGTAAACTGAAACAGAAAGACTTCTTATTTTAACCCTTTCAACACTGAATTGTATTTCTTCAGAAAATGATTAATTTTTTATAATAAAACTATTTGTTACTGACATCATTAGAACTTTGTAGAAGACTTTCTTCCACCATTTAGCTGACCTTCTATTCAGGTCGTAAACGGCCACAAGTTGGTCACAGAGGTCTACACCGCCCATTTTCTCATTATAAAAAAGATGACATAGAAATAATTTTTTCAAAAAAGTTTTGGGATATAAAATATCCCAAGAGTGTTGTAAGGGTTAGAGTCTAAAATTTAGACAATCAAACGAAGAAAAAATAATACGGACAATATTATTACATAACTTTCGGGAACATTGATTGTTGACAATAAACATTCTTTTTCCTTGTATCAAGTTTGATGCATTCAAACAAAATAACTGTTTGTCACTGAAATTTAATTCGCTTTAA